>JAODAL010075298.1:0-14054 GCA_025379985.1 Phyllomedusa bahiana
AATTTAGGAAAAAGTGTTGAACAAGCACATTTTTGTTTGGACCCAAAATTCAGACCTTTTTTCAAAACTTAAATTTGTGCACACTTAGATTGTTGGCGCCCCAACTCCCACATTTCCGCCGAAAAACCGTCTCTAGGTCTTTTTGCGCCCTTAAAGGTTTTCTTTTTTTTTTTGGACCTATGTTTCCCCCTCCTCTTTTCCTTTTTTCTTTTCGGTTTTGGGGGGGGTTCTTCCGGGTTTCTCTGTGACCCTTTTTTTTTACTCTCCCCATAATGTATATCCGAAATCCGACCCCTCGGTCTGATTTTGTATCGGAGAGATCATTTCAGAAAGCTTACTCCCGATCCGGCATTCTACGCCTCGTTTTCCTTTAAAAAATGGTTTTGGGGGTTCTTGATTTTTCCGGGGCCAAGTATACATTGTTTTTTTTGGTGTCCTCTTATCCCTTTGATACTTTTTTTTTTTTGTTTTTTACTAAATATTTTCCATTTTTTAAATTTTAATTTCCCATTCTTCTTCAAACCCTTTAAAAATTTCGGGATCATTCACATGTTCATCCATTGGGGATTGTAGTTTTTTGATTTCTTCCTCTAAATTTTTCAATTTTTCACTTTCAAAACCCCAATTAATTGATTAATTTTAAAAAAAAAAAAGGGGAAAAGGGAAAAAAAGGGGGAAAAAGGGGAAAACCTTTAGTTTTTTTAAAGGGGTACAGTGATGATTAAATAAAAATAAAAAACATTCTAAAAAAAATTGTGCAGATACAAAATCAAATGCAATTTAAAAAGATAGGGAAAAAGGGAAAAAAATGTGTGCCAAAAAGGGGGTAAAACTCTAGCGAATATCTGCCCCCCAGTACTTTTATATGAGCAACAGAAATAAACATGGTTGCAAAATGGGGTGTTTCCCAGGGGAAAAACAGAGTAATTTTGTGAAAACATAATAGGAAAGGGGTGATACTTTCCCCAAACAGCACCAATACAAGGATATTCAAATTAAAGCAGTATGCGAATGCGAAAACAGACCAAAGTTAGATTTAACATTGTATGACACACATTGCAATACTTCCTATTTCTAGCAAGTAATATAAGGAAATTTAAGCAGAGAACTGCAGAACACCTGGCAGCGCATAAGATAACAAAACATGTAGAATTTATAGGGCATCCAGGGAAATTTCGTTGAAAAACCATGAGAGCAAGGCATTGCACTCTTTAAAGTGATGGCATAACTGGAACAGGGTAAATAAGCCACATAGTGTGGGAAGAGATTGGGAAAATTAAAAAGTAAGGTTCCTTAAGGCAGGGCTATTGGATTCTTACATGCGATACCCGCTTCCCCAAAGGCTTGAAATTAATACGACATGATCTCATGTTGTAACATTACATTGAAAAACAGTCAAACGGTATAGTGCATCATTTTAGAAAATCAGCTTTAATGCAGAAGCATTTGACATTCCTCTGTTGTTTAACTGCAAAATTGCCAAAAATGTGTTGAATATATATTCGATATAAACGACCCTCGAGGCATTTGAAATAAACGGACATGATCTCATGTATTTTCATTGAAAAAACTGTTCAAAGTTAATGGACATTCGTTTTAATGCATTCGACTTTAGATACTCAGGCATATACAATTGCATGAAGAATTTTGCAATCCCAGGTTGATCCTGCAAAATTGCCATCTTGTGATGATCATTAACTATCTATATAAACGCCTAGAGGCATGAATATAAAGATCCACTTGATCTCATTGTATTTACACTGAAAAACTTGGTCAAACGTTTTATTGCATATATTTTAGAAATTCAGCATTTATCTGCCTTGAGCATTTTGCAATCTCATTGCTTGTTAATCTGCAAAAACTGCAAAACATATGTAGAATATATATATATAGAAGTTAGGAGACCTGCTATGAATAATTCAACTAGCTGGGGGTCGTTTGCATACAAAGGATTATATTAGGAAGCAATAGAATTTGAGCTACTCCAAGGGTTAAAATTAAGCCAATGCCCTGACCATGTGTGCTGTGACTTTGTTTTTAAGTTTGTTCTATTTAGGATAATGTTGTGTCAGAATTTACATGCCGTTGGAAATAGGGTCACCTTGTGGGTCCCGGAAACGATAGCTCGGCCGTTTTACGCATATCTGTGGAAGAATAAATGAAATAAATATGTTCGTGTAGAGTTACTTTGGGTCGCTGGAATTTTCCTTGGTGCAATTCTTCTGATTTGAAGTAAGGAGCGAGATTGGCAGCCTCTCCGTGCGGAATTGAAGGCAATACGAGCAAGCTGTAGTGCAGCAGCTGAATACAAGAAGAAACAGCTATGGTGAAGGCTATGCCCAGCACAAAACCACTATAACGGTGGAACGGGGTAAGCGGGCTGTCTTAATTTCTTGTGGTTGGAATATATCTCAAGCAACTATGACCCCATAATATTTTAATAATGAATTCTCAGCCAATAATTAAAAATTGTGAGGGAGAAATGCCATTAGAAGCCACATTTCTGTTCCAAAGGACCATGATTAGTGCTGTATATCACACGACAACCTTGACCCCAATAAAATTATATAGATATGAATTATAAGCCACTATTAAATATTGTGGGGAGAAAATGCACTTAAAAAGCCACATTTCTGTTCCAAAGGACATAAGTATAGCTATATCTCAAAGCAAACATGACCTCAAAATCCATTGACAATGCGAAAACTTAACTTAAGATAAGTTGCATTACAATGGGATACGGTGTTGTAAGGAAAACCCTTGCTGTCTTTTACAGTTCCTCACAGCAAAACTCAGCAAAATGAACTGTTCGGGGAAAAGGAGATTAAAAAATTGCCCAGTTAAGAACATGTTTCATTTTAAAAAAAAGTTCAAGAGGGACATTTTTGTTTGAAGAGGTTTGTGAAGTAGACCGGCAAATAATCGGTGACCTCGGCAATGGGCGGCCACTAACATCATTCAGATATCCTTGCCTGATTCTTCTTGATGAAGTCAAAAGATCCACAATTATCTGTTGGGAATAGACGGAATGCGTGTGTGTCTGTAATGACTCTCTTCCAGCTGTGCTGAATGTTGCTCAGATATGAACTATGGCTGCTGGGCAGCGGACAACACCTCTATGGCGTGCGTGACGAGCTAAGCTTCCGGCCCCTATTAGTCCATTTTGGGGATACACCAGAAGACTGTTGATGTCCGGAAACACTTACAAAAACATCGTTGTTGAGACGCAGATAGTCGTGCCCATGATCTTTATGCTGGTCTCTGTGTGTTAGATGTGTGCCTGCGCATTACATGCGTTGGTTGAGGGTGGTAAATAAAGATTGCTGAGGTATAACATTAGGCTTACCTGCCACCTTGCCTGCTGCTGCTGCTGCCGCTCGCGGCTATTGAGCATCTACTGCCTGTCACATCGCTGGTGTTGTTCCACCGTGACATTTGGGGGAACGTGAGCAGACGAACAGATGTCTCCAGTTGATCAAATCATGGCAAGGTCTCCATTTCTGCATTTTTACTATCTATTTGGGTGGCCGTGTGGAAGCGATAACGTGCTAGTTCGTTTTGTTACCGGGGATCCAGGAGGGTGGACACCCAGTAACTGTTTGTTTCATTTGATGGCCTTATTGCACGACGATACATGTTTGGTGGAATATGGTGCACCCAAGCACTCATGTGAGTGATGGAAACCTTTGTTTTCCCAAGACATCTCGGGTCGAGGAGCAATAGCAAAATGAGCTTCCTCATCTTACTCCCGAGCCTCAAATTTGCGCCAACCTCTTTCCAAACGGCCAGGACCGTCAGGTAACGTCGGTTGTCATAGGAATACCTCCTTATACGCTTGCCTACGCAAGCTTCAACCACGCCCTGGACATTGACCTGAGATGATGCACCCTGAGAGCTCGATGTGCCACCCTTGCACTAGCCCCTGGACCCGATCCTCTGCCTAATGAAGACCGATGAAATTGTGGGGAAACGGTCGGGCCTTGTGGATTTGACGGAGGAGAAAAGGCTCCGTGTCGGCTTCTGTGTCCGCTCTCCTTCTCCGTCTGCTGGCGGCGGACCTGTTGTTTCAGAGGTGTCCAAACCGAGAGTTCCAGGAAAACTTAAGATCACACACAAAGATCTTGTGACAAGGGCATTGTCCGCACTGACCATTTTGGTGGGTTCTTTTCATAAACACTGGCAAGGGATGGTGCAAGATCTTTCACCTGCCTCACTCTCGGTGGTCAACACCCGAGGTCCGCACCGCTGCTTGTCAGGGCCAATGTGTCACTTCGTACTGCGTTAATGGCATTGCACTGCAAGCACACAATCCTGGAGCATGTGGAGGGTTGGATAGCCATGCGTGTTGCAGTCAACAATGACGAGGTTGTAGGGCTGGCCGGAGCTGACGCAGGTAACGCAGCAAGGACGGGACGAAGCAGGGTGCGGAAAGGCGGAAGTGCGAACTTAGACTCTTCGGCTGTCCTCAGAACGGCAGTCCAGACCAAGGGTGGATTTGATCTTTAGAATTTTATGGGACGACCAAGGTTCATGACAGGTGCCAGGGCTACGGGATGTGCTCCGCCTACCGATCTTATGGCGCGGCCACGCAGATTTTGACGTGTTCGCACTCCACCTTTGCATGGGACACACAAAGGTTACTTGGACCAGCACAGCGGATCAGGGTCTAGTTGGGGAGAGACGTACACAGCTCTGACCTGTTGTGTGGACGGGTCTCCCAAGACTGATTAATTTTCAACTCGGCATGGTTTATCTGGGCACGTGTGATTGCCACCAGAGGACCTTTGGGGGAAAAGAAAAAGGAAAGAACCCTGCACATCAATGTGGTGTTGAAGAGAGGTGCCACGAGCCTGAGTAGCCCACCGTCTCCCCAGAGGGAAATACTCCAGCTCACCCAGTGAGCCGTCACAAGAGATATAGCGGCCTTGGCCGTGCTTAATAGTCCATAGTGTCGGTGGTCTGATGGACTTTTCCGGCCAAGATGCAGACAACGCGCTTGAAAAATTTAATGAACACGTGGCTGGCAAGGGCATGGGACGGCTTTTCTGGCAAGAAAACTGCCTCTGCAAGCATTTGGTAATTGGGGCAGGCAAGGACCATGACATGGCGGAACCCATCTGTGCTGCCACCAGACGGAAAGGCAACTATTTACCAAGGCCAAAAGCGCCTCGGCAAATGCACGAACATTCAGGCTTTGGCTTGGGAATGGTTTGGGTTAACTGTGTTTCTTCTGCTCCAATCCTGGAAGACAGAAGTGCTGGTCTGCTAGGACTGGCGGCTGTTACGGCATGCTGGTCATAAAACTGAGGGGAGGTGAAGGGGTAGATGGGTCTTCTGGTGGTGCTGGTGGTACTCGGGCGATGTGGGAGGCTAGTGGTGGCTAGATCCTGATATGACTCTGAGAGTCATGGCCTGCTGTGGAACAGTTTGTGGGGAGGAGGGAGGAGGCCGGAGACAAGAGGGTGTGATTGTGTTTTGTGTGAAAGTAGGTTGGAGGACCCGGCTCTGTCGGTCTGGCCTTTTTTGGCCAAGTGTTGCCTCCATTTCAACTCTTGCATTCGCTGCATGTGTCTAGGACATGTTGGGGGTAGTTAACCACCAGGTTTTTTGCCTTACTACTGCGTTTACGGCAAAAGGCGATTTATGGACATCGCTGGGTGAATCACGAGGCTAGGCTTGGTCAAAGAAGGCCCCAGGCTTGAGATGTCGGGGGACCTTTTTGACGGCGATAAGCGAGGAAGGAGCCGGGATTGCGCTGAACGTGCGCTGGCGGACATAAATATCAGCGAACTTCTCGCGACGCCTACTCCCTTTTTGAGGCGGATCCGTACTGACACTACCCCATAGTCTTCCTCCTCGTCAGTGATGGAGCGCTCTGCAAGCAAATTATGCTGAAAAGACACGTGGATCGCAATGTGTTCATCATCATCATCAAAACACAGTTGACCTTGGTCGTCGGGACATTCTGAATCCAGGAAGCTGCGGGCTAAAGCAAACGAGGACTCGCAAGGCGTTGCATACAGCACGGGATTGGGATTTTTGCCTGTGTTTGAACCTGGCTCTTCCTTCTCCTCTTTGATGGCATCAGTAACTGGCCGTCAAGAGCAGAGAAAATCATCATCTTGGCCTCTTGATCTTTTAGCATGCCTTTCTGACCCAATCCGCTTTTCTTCATCAAAGGGTCTAGAAAATGGATTTATCACCGTGGGTGGGTACACGAGTTGACATTTGGGCTGCTTCATGTTGGAGGATTGGCTGGTGATGCTGATGACGACATTTGGGCCGGTTGGAACTGGGAAGGACGAGGAGGTTAAAACATGCTGGATGCAGGTTGCATTAACCACAAGAAGGGACAGATTGGCGACGATGTCTCGTTACTGAGAGATTCACAGGGGCCTGACCCAGCGATGACAGGCCTGACGGTCCTGCAACTGACGATCCGCATGGCATGCGTTGTGTTGCGCAGCCACTCGAAGGACGGCCCTTCTCTAGTACCTTATACCTCCATGTCCTAACCCATCTTGCTCGCTTACCACTGATTTTTCGCTCCATGTTCAGAAATATAAAAATTTGAGAGGGTATGGAAGAGTTTTGGAAAGTATCTTATTAAAAGATGGCAAGATCACAGATTATTTCTCATAATCCCTCAAACAACTCATAATTGCTGGATTCAAATTGAAACTGCAATTGTAGATCTAATCTACACAGCTTGTACTGAACCAAAGTGACAATAAACACCTGTCTGAAATGTATATGGATATTAAAAGGTTATTTTTTGCAACTCTCTTAATTCACCTGTGGTAGGTGAGTACAAAATTGCTGTATTCTATATTTAACTGCTAATAAGTAGCATCTATCAACAAAGATGTCTGCGCCCCCATAAAGTGGTAAAAACACGTATTGGAAATGTATTTCGGAAATAAATGGTATTTTTTGGCAAACATTTTTTCACTTCAGATGTGGTGACTACAAAATTGCTGTCTTAACAATTAAGTGCAAGGTGCCTTAATAACAAGCTGTGTGCGCCAAAGTGAAAAAACACGTTCTGTAATGTATTCGGATAATAAAAGGTATTTTTTGGCACCTATCAATTCATCTGTGGTCGACACAATTGCTGGATTCAAAATTTAACTGCAAGGTGGCTCTATCAACAAATCTGGACTGGGCAGAAGTGCAAAAAAACACGTTCTGTAATGTTTGGATAATAAAAGGTTTTTTTGGGCACTTATCATTCCCTTTTTGGTAACTACACAATTGCGGATTAAAATTTAATGAAAGATGGCTCTATCAAAAATGGGATGGGCAAAGTGTGAAAAAACAGTATCTGTAATGTATTCGGATAATAAAGGGGTTTTTTTGGGGCCTATCTTTTCCCTGTGGTGACTAAAATTGCTGTATTCACCATTTAACTGAGGTGCCTCAATGAAAAAAGTGTGTGGGGCCAAAGTAAAAAAAAAACCGTATTGTAAGTTTCGGATAATAAAAGTTTTTTTTGGCCCTATCAATTCACCTGTGGTAACAACAATTTGTGGATTCAATTTAAAATGCAAGGTGGCTCTATCAACAAATTGGATGGGAAAAGTGAAAAAAACGTATTGAAATGTATTGGTAATAAAAGGATTTTTGGCCCCTATCAATTCACCTGTGGTAATCACAATTGCTGGATTAAAATTTAATTTAGGTGGCTTTCAACAAATTGGATGGGCAAAAGTGCAAAAAAAAAACGTATCTGTAATGTATTCGGTAAAAAAAGGGTTTTTTTGGACCTATCAATTCCCCTGTGGAAAAATCACAATTGCTGGATTAAATTTTAAAATGCAAGGTGGTCTATCAAAAAATTGGGGGGGCAAAAGTGCAAAAAACACGTTTCTGAAATGTATTGGATAATAAAAGGTATTTTGGCCCCTATAAACCTTGGTGACTACAAAATTTGGGGGTTTTAAATTTAAATGAAAGGTGGCATATCAAAAAAAAGGAAAGGGAAAAAATTTAAAAAGAACACCTTCTGAAATTTTAATGGAATAAAAGTGGGTTTTGCACCAAAAAGGACTGCGTTACGGATTTACGCGGTAGATGCTCCTTTAAAAATTCTTACTAACTACAAAAATTCTTCCAATCTTGATCAAACAAATTTTGTAAGGTCACAGAACAGTAGGTTTCTCTGTGAAAAAATAGAATAATTTCGCTGGCTTTTGGACCACAGGCAGAGCGCAGTCCTCTGTTGGACGCTGGGGGGACACTGTCATGAAAGGAAGGGTGTTCATGTAAAACAAAGGGGTCATGTTTTTTTTCCAGCCAATCAAAAAACCTACACATCCATCATGACTCGAAAACCCTCTCACCTGCTTTATTCTGTAAGTGATTTGCTGGCCCGCCAAAATGACGGGGGGGGGGGGGAAGGCCCCGAAAATGGGCATCTTAAAGATGAGACAGTTTTAAACCCTTTAAATTATGCATGGCTTAAAATTTCGTAACAAAAAAACTGTGCGATTTCATTTTGTCGTAATAACGTCAAAATATTTACGAGTTATTAAAGCAAGGGGTTTTCTTTTCTTTTCTCCCCCATATGCATGTTTACTCCATGTGCTCTATAAAAAAAACATGAAAACTACAACTTATTAATTTAGTTACATTGTGTTTGTGCATAGTTATGAACACATTTTATTAGTAACTGATGCAGAAATCCAAGTAATCTTTTTATTGCTACTAAATATATACAGTACATATGGTAATTAATTATAGGTATGTAGAAAATGTGGCTAATATCAATGACTGCATCTGCTACAGGCTGCCATGTATATTTTTTTATAACTTGGGTTAAAATTTCAGTTCCATGGTTGTACTGAATGGAATTCTTTAGTTTTTGACATGACACAGACGTATATTTCAAATTCCAAGTTGCTTTGAAAGTATAGATCTATAGGACAATGTAAAGAAAAAAAAGAAAAATCTTTTACCGCCCCTGGTGCAATAAAATCACTGTCTCATGGCCTTCCACCATGTCTCCTGTCGAATTGTTTGCATTGACATTGTGGACACTCAAACCATCAAGACAGGGGTTTGCTCATAATGTGTCCCAAGGGAAGCAGAGATCGCCATCTTCACATTTTGCAGAAACCTCATCTCTGGTGTGTGTAGTTGCGTGTATGGTGAATGAGCATGCTTCAGTAAGAAAAACTATGACATTGCTAGGATTCTTTACCGTTACCTTTTCTTCCTTGGCCACATGGCGAATGTGTCTCTTTTCACCAGCAATCATAGCTTTCCTGAAGGAAAACTCCCATTCCCTGTTGTTTCATTCTAGCTTTGACTACTAATTAAAGGTTGCAGTTTACAGCAGTTTGTATTCTGTGAATGTGAACTACACCCTGATCAGCCATAACTATCAAGTGCAGAAATGTATTTCGCATTCATAGCACAGCAAATTAACTGAATTTTAGTCCCAGTCTGGCCTTGGCTCTTATTAATTTCTGCTTTACTCAATTAATCAACTCCCATATTTGTTCTTTCCTACTAAAATGAATTGAAAATATGGAAAAAAGAACTGCTTGCAGCATATAAAAAGAGTTAACAAAAGGAGAGGGCCTTCACTATTCCCTAACAGATGCCTGAGTATTTTTAGTGCACAAGCAATAATGTTTTGGGTATTTTACACAGATATTCCAATATATTATAGTCAAAGACAAAAGATCACATATGGGAGACAAAAATGGACCACATATCCATGTGCCATAGATTGATCTACTGCTGCTATGAAAAAAACTACCAACGTTATTGCAAAGTTCTTATTTAACGTAATTTTTGTAAACTCTTGCTTAGTAGCAGTAGATCAATGTATGGCATGTGGATGTACAGTAGATGTCTTTTTCTGTCCTATCTTTGATTAAGTTTTAAAATGGTTTCTCCCTCATTTTTTAGTTTGCCTTGGTACCAGCACTCCTCCCATTTGATTCAGGTTTTGTTTTAATAGAAGTAAACTGCATGATGGTTACTATCTCTGTTTTCTTTTAGTTTGTTTGCTGGAAAAACATGGAAAGGTGAGCATGGTGCTGTGTGGCGGCCATTGTTGTAACCCAGAACCAAGGGGCTAGGCCAGACAGCATTGGTGTTGGTTGGCCCCTAGGTCATTCCTCTTGCTGGTATTACCATCGCTGTGGTGGTGGTCGCCACACAGTGTTATGCCTGTTAGTTTAGGTTGCTGCGCATGCCAATGCCTCATCGTCATTGTCTGCCGACTCCTGACATAACTACAGGATATTGCTCCTGACCTGTTGGGAGACCGGACATTAAACACTTTAAGGTATGTAGGTAATATTCTATAGGAAGGCTACATGAATATAACCCAGTATAAGAGAAGAAAGAGTTGTAATTTGTGGTGTATTGATGCTCCTCTTCTTCCCTATGTTTTTAGTGATTTTATTTAGTGATCCCATATCTGTCTAAAGGATGGGGTAAGTTACCACCCTTATGCATAGGGAACGCATCATGTCTGAAACATAAAGTATAAATATGCATCATTATTGTTTCTTCCCGATGATGACAAGGGGGGCAAATAAGTATCACAACTAAAGGAGGTATTACTCACGACTTGTGACCTACACGGTTAGCCATTTATGTGTATAAACTTTTTACAATGTCCAAATGGGTCAGGTAATGAGAACGTTTTTGTGAATGCTCTATTTTTTCCATCTGATGTTAGTGCTTTGGTGGATACACTATCCTTTTAGCTATAGCCTATTTTATTATTGGGCCTTTTCCTGATGTTAGCTCGTAGAACATTTGGAAGTGGTTATATTCTGAATTTTTGAGGACTTTCTATTATACCTCCATATACCCCCATCATTTTGTCCTCTGATGAGATTTTATGGTATTTGGGGGAGATTGAAACATGTTGGGACACAGCTGAATATTCTGAAGGATATGTTATTTATCTTTGGTTCTTAATAACTCCACTCTAAGTTAGGGTGAGGTCCCAGACAGGGGTACCCTAATTGGGACAGCTTCCTTGTATTATATAGGATAGGGATAGTATCCTTTTCTGTGGTTATAGAGAGAGTAATTTTTTCTGGGAGATATTTCATAGATATCTGTAGTGATTATATATGTATTTTTAAGAGTACCTAGTAAAGGTTAAGTTTTATGATATTCCCTTTTCTGTATACACTGAAGTGACAAGTTGGCTTACACACTTTGATCAAAATGCAATGTCATTTTTGTAAATTTTTCCTTAGCAGAGGAAGAAAATGTAGAGGTACAGTCCATGTCTTTTTCTCTTCCAAATGTGTTAAAAATTAATGATCCCCTAGTGAGTCTAGAAAATTATTAAAAATATAAATAAAGGAGCTTTTCCAAAGTAAATAAATAAATCTGTGAGGAGAATCCACTCCAAAATATGACAAATCATCTCCAACTTCCTATTTAGTCAGATCACAGATGGGTCCCAGCGTCCCAGGAAAGCTCCATTTACACGTTAATTAGCCCAGCCATGACCCATTGTAAATGCTCTCCATAGGATGTTGGCACAGCAGGATACATGGCCACCTCAAAAGAACCCTCCCTTCCATGAATTAGCACTGAACAAATGCTGCCTCAAACCCCCAAGCTTCAAAGACTTCAATTAATCAAACCTAGCCGACCCGTCTAAGATATTTCATATTGATTCATAGGCGATCCGCTCTTAACTGGTCCATGGCGAGTTCATATCGCAAAACATGGAACTCCCCACACACACAGCCACCATTTCTAGGTTTCTGGGGCACAGGGGGACCGAGATATCCAGAACCGGACCTATGGAGCCCATAAAATAGGCGTGTCTGATATCCGGGCGTCGTGTAGGTCCAGACGGTTCTGATGGTGCTACCGGCTCAGTTCTGTGCCAATGCCCTGCCGCGTTATGGTCCATTTTTGTGTTTGTATCAGAAACTGCATGATCTGAGTGGGAGGAGTTGTAAGACCGTCCCAGGGGTGTGTGGGGGCGTGTAAGGGGGCTGCCACGTGGGCTGTCCCCTCACAGATATAAGCAGGAGCCCATGTGGGCTTTACGTTGATCCATGGAGGGGGGCACCTAAGAGCATTTCCAGGAGCATCCACCCACAGAAGCCAGGCCGCATACGCCCCCCATGTAGGCCCGAAGGTAACTTGACCCATTTTAACTGCCTTTTGTCTGTAACCCATGCTTGTATGTGCACCTCTGACTCTTACCTGTATATTATTATCCTTTTAAATATATTTGTCTAGTGTGCCCTCCAAGGCTAATTAAATCTATAAACTTTAATCTGAGTTAGTCTGTCTTGATCATCGGCCTCACACGCCTAGTACTCGGTCTATGATATATAGCTACCCAAGGGTTGGTTCCTGGCCCTGTTATAAGTCGGTAATGGTCCGGTCTTATAACCAAACGAGAGAACTGGTGGCAGCTTGGTTTTCTCCCTGGGCCCGTGTGGACAGGGGTTAACAGTGGAACAGTATCTGGCTGACCTTGTGCACCCCTAGGGGGCCGTGCAAAGTCGAGATACACCCCAAGTCAGGCCGTCGTTCCTCGAGTGGGCCGGCGGTTGGACTTTTTCGTCACAAAATCATTCTGCATTAAAGAAAAACAAATGAAATTCTATAAGTTATAAAGCCCAAAATGATCCCTAACAAAACCTATAACTTGTCCTGTAAATATTAGAAGGCTTTAGCAACAAACAAAAAAGTTCTTGCTGTTATAATGCAGGGAAGCAGAAGCCAAATATATCATGTGGTCCTGAAGACAGAGAAGGGTACTTAAAGGGTTTTTCCCATCTCTGTCATTTATGGCCTATTGATTGGATATCCCTTAATTGTTTGATAGGTGCCGGTCTCTCCTATGGGGACAAACCTCACCCCCGAACCGCAAAATAGAGAGTCGGCTGCACATGCGCTTCACTTTATATTCATTTCAATTAGAGTTCCAAGTTCAGCTCAGCACACTCTTTAAACTTCTCGGAACACTAATAGGACAGAACAAGAAAGCTGTGCATGTGTGGCCACCTCTCTGTACTTTAAGGTAGGTGGGACCCGCATCTATCATTAAAGGCATGTGCTAATGATATGTTATAATTGGTGATGAGCGATTGTGTCAACTATCGTTATCGGGTCGATAGTCAATATCGGCAATTATCATGATGATATCCGATAGCCGATAATTAGTGTTGAGCGATTATTATCGACAAAGTTGAAATCGGCACGGTTTTTATGTTGATCGGATTTTATAGATCATGCGATAATTTAGGTGAAAATCTGCGCATAATCTATTAATATCGCGCCATTTTCGGCGCTTTCTGTCATTTTGGCGGCCAGCAAATCAGCTTACAGAATAGAGCAGGGTGAGCTGTGTGTGCGACGTCATGACTTGGATGTGTATGGTTGCGATTGGCTGCAAAAATCACATGACCTCGTTTTACATAGAACAGCCCTTCCTGTTCATGATCAGTGTGTGTCAGTGTCTCATAGGAGTAGGACGTGCGCTCGGCCTCTGTCCAAACAGCTCAGCAAACAGCTCAGCGAAATTGTTCTATTTGTTCACACAGACAGCTATGCTTTAAGCTGTGAAAATTAGAACTTAGGTAGATTAGAGATTTGCAGATTTTAGGTACTTAGGCGGAGAATTTTAAAGGAGCATCTAGCCCTGTACTGTAAAGTCACGGGGGGAGCCGCAGGCGAACACAGACAAGCTCTTTAAAGGATACTGGATAGTGTTGAGCGATTTTTATCGACAAAGTTGAAATCGACAAGGTTTTTATGGTGATCGAAATTTCCAGATCCTGCGATAATTAAGGTTAAAATCTGTGCATCATCTATTAAGATCGCGCCTTTTTCGGCGCTTCCTGTAATTTTGGCGGCCAGCAAATCAGATTACAGAATAGAGCAGGGTGAGATGTGTGTGCGACGTCATGACTGGGATGTGTATGGTTGCGATTGGCTGGAAAAATCACAAAAACCTCGTTTTACATAGAACAGCGTTTCCTGTTTCAGCCTCAGTGTCTCTCAGCGTCTCATAGGGATAGGACCTGCATTCTGCTGGCCCAAAAAAC
>JAODAL010075299.1:0-14054 GCA_025379985.1 Phyllomedusa bahiana
CAGAAACGGGAAATAGGTGGGACACTTTTAAAGGGAAAAATATTGCAAAATGACTTTTTTATTTGCAAGTTTTTTTAACATAGCTATAAACCCCTGTTTTGGAAAACCCCATTTAATACAATAAAAAAAAAGAGAAACAAAGACATGGGGGGATTCCATCCTTTTTTAAAAAATGTGTTTTCTAAATTAAAGTACTAAAAAACTTGCAGTACAAAATACTGTTAAAAAAAATTCCTCTGAATTGTACAAAGGGAGGTCAAAAAAATTTGACCAATGTGGGTTTTATTCAAGGACATGGATAGAGCACGGACAGAGAAAAAAGTACAGAACCTTTCCCCCAGCACGTTGAGTAAAATGAAAAAAAATGCCAAGATAAAGGGCACCTGAGTGAAAAAGGACTTTAACCACCATACAACGTTTCTGGCACTTTTCAATTTGTGGGTGATGCGTTTTAAGGGTCAGGCTGTGGTAAAAGACGGGATAGTGAAGGGTCCCTGTGATTTTTTTTCTGTGACTTTTACAACCTAAGTGTTTTCCCTAAAGTACACGTATCCATTTGACTTTTTGGGGAGTTAATTCAGCTTCCCAGCCTTGTTTGGGTGTAATAATGAAGGGTTGTTGCTCTCCCATAGATTTTAAGGGTCATCGCCATAATCGACGCTCATTATCAAAAAACCTTATCGATAGCGGCCGACTATCGACAAATCGATCGATCTCGATACCAAGAAAACGTCAACACTAGTCCTAGTTTAATTCCCTGCGGGAACCAAACCTGTGTTTTTTTTTCCTTTTTTATCTTTTTTTTTTCACTTTTTAATAACTAGTCCAAGGACGGAGTAGAATGACAGCCCCGGGTTTTAAAACCTCAGTAGCTACATGAGAAAGAGGTGAGTCTGAGCATGTGCGCCCGGGACTGAGGGCTCAACCCCTGGTTTTTCCCTGGAATGAGCTGAAAAACAAGATCACTAAAGAGCCCCAAAAACAAAAACGCTGCAGAATTTTTTAATAATGATGAATGGTGAAAATGTTTATTATTTCTTTTTAAAATTCCCACATAAATTTTTACTTCGTGGAAAAACCCCCTTTAATAATACCACATGGTAGTTGTTTATTTAATACTTGCCATCTGAAACGAATTATATCATTGGTCTCCACAGAAATAACTCAGCAGCAACTTTTGCCACATTTAGATCACCCACTAATCATTTAATTGACATTAACCTGGTTATTCCAAATCCCTGTCACAGTCCAATCTATTTGATGCCAGTGTTTTGGAATACATTGTGCAACCAAACAGCAAACATAAATTTACACTTGAACAGAACAATGACTTTTCCATGCTCATGTTAATCAATATTTTGCAGGTGTGAAGAAATCAATGTAAATTTAAAGGGGTTTTTCCGCTAAGGCATTTCATATCCTGTTTTCCTCTCTTCAGTTTTCAATGTATTCAAAAGGGGGCAGGGGGCTAAAAAACCGGGGTAGCAGGGCGAAGCAACGCTCGGGCCCGGTGGCTTAGGGGACCCGCGCCCCAGGGCGCTGCTATCACGTCTGCTAACCATAATGCCCTCCTGGGGCCCACCGGCAGTGAAAATAACAGTTTAAATGCGGGGGTGCAAGGCTGGGGGCCCGTCCAGGGGCCGCCGACAGGGGGTACAACCCGGGGGGACTGCTTACCAGGCCCGGCGTTCTGTGAAGCCAGGGGGGGGGCCCGCCCCGGGAGCCTGCCCCCCGCCTACAAGGGTTTTCTTAATTGTATGTAGTCCATGCAACACGCAACAATTAAGATAACGGGGGGGAGGGAGAGCTGTGCGCTCCTTGACCCCCGTACTAGCGGCAGCGGCCTTTGGAGGACGTCATCCCTGCCGCCGAGCTTCCGTCCTCGGCCCCCAAGGCTAAAGCAGCAGGCTTGGGCCGGGGGAACGGGGGAAAGCCGGGGGGGTGCCGGGAAGGTGGTAATTGTATGGGGGACCCCAATGCTGGGGACTATGCCACAGGAGTGCTAATGCTTTGGGGGGGAACTAGCCCACAGGGGGGGCTAATGCTTGGGGGTGGGAACTTTTCCCACAGGGGGCCCTAAGCTTTTGGGGAAGAAAAGCCCACAGGGGCCCCAATGCTTGGGGGGAGAATATGCCTACAGGGGCCCCAATGCTTGGGGGGGGAACTATGCCTACAGGGGGCCCTAATGCCTGGGGTGGGAACTATGCTACCGGGGGCCCTAATGCCTGGTGGGGGAGCTATGCCTACAGGGGGCCCTAATGCTTGGGGGGGGGGGGGGAACAATGCCAACAGTTTTCCCTAATGTCGGGGGGGGAAGTATTTGCCTACAGGGGGGTCTTAATCTACAGGGGGGGGACTAATCAGACAACAAGGGGGCGCTAATCAAGAGGGGGGCCTATTCTTCCTACACGGGGGCCCTAATCTCCAGGGGGGGGACTATTCTGTCTACAGGGGGGCCCTAATCTACAAGGGGGGACTATTCTGCCTACGAAGGTGCCCTAATCTACAGGGGGGACTATTCTACCTACAGGGGTGGCCTAAGCTACAGGGGGCCCCCATTCTACCTATGTGGGAACCCTAAGCTACCGCCCGGGGGCCCGCAGTTGCCTACATCTCCCGAAGCTACCTAGCTACTGCCCGGTGGGTGCCAAGCTGCCTAGCTACCGCCTGGGGGCCCCATTGTACCTACATACCTACTGGGAGAGCCCCATAATTACCAGGGGGTAATTCTTACCATTTGTACCATTATGGAGGGGGAGTTTGTACATGGTGAGAGGGCGCACTCAGTTAGGAAAATGATAAAAAAAAGTGAGGAGTCTCAGGTGTTTGTGTTGTAAATTCTACAGGGACGAGTGGTGGACGGAGTAAGTCATCATGGAGGTCTGGACCAAATAGAGAAGAAAAGGGAAAGTGAACGACTCAACAGACAAGACGTCACCTGTGAGGCCCTAAATGTAAGTAAACTATTTGCAAAGCACCTGTGTACCTGGTATCTACCACTATATGGTCACTGTATGGTGGTTATATACAGTCTGCAGAGCCTGTGTACACTGGTATATACCACTATATGGTCACTATATGGCGGTACTATTGGTCTTTGTGTACTGATCAGTAATAGTGTAGGGGTATTATTCAGTCACTTTGTGGTCATGTTCTGGCGGTATAATCAGGTCCTTATGTAGTAGAGTTATTGGTAATGTTGGTCTAGGTATAGTGGGATTTGTTTGGTAGCAGTATGATGGTGATATGTATGGTGAGGTATTTACCCCTTGTATTATCTAACAGCATGTCCTGGTAAATGTTCGTGGTCAGGGAGGTGGGCAGGGGAGGGGGTAGGGTGCCCCATCCACAAGTTTACTTTGGGGCCCTGGGTTCTCTAGTTACGCCCCTGAAAAGGGGGCATGTATAATTTGTTTGAACTGCATTGCATGTGACCCAGCAGGCTTGACATCACAATGCCTTTCCCCTCAGTGTGCTCACTTTTGAGTCTCTCGTCAAACAAAGGTCTATTTATGTGAAGTCAAGTTACCTTAAATACAAGAGCTATGACAAGCTCCAATCTAGTTGAGTGGTTAGCAATTCTGTCTCCAGCATAAGGGTCCTATGATCAAATCCCTGCAGGAAACAAAGTTTTGGATTTTTTTTCTCTTTCTAAATGCACATACCTGATTGAGGTTTATTTTCTGTTTTTGGTGGGGAGGTGAAAAATGCTTATCTGCACTGTAACTAATGAGTACAGAGGACAGGAGTAGAATGACAGAACCTGGGGTTGAACACTCGCTCAGCAGTGAGTCTCTGTGTGTGATTACTTATCAGTATCACAGAATCTAGAAAAATACCTTCCAAAAGAAGAGCTTCATCATCATATAATAATCACAAAAATGAACAAAAAAACTCCCCTTAAAATATAACTTTTAATAAATATATTAAAAATACTATAGCCCCTACACAAAAACCAGGGACACAAATACCCAAACACTATGCCACAAAAGATATATCTATGCCCAAAATAATACATATCCATAGGACATTAAACATTTAATACGAAATAGCAACATGAATAACTTACGATTCTGAAGATCCGAATTTTTATGTTGATTGCTGCAAAAAGTAAAGAGATTAGTGTAATAACAACATCCCATACCAATCCCTATCTTAAATGCTCAATAAGGCAGAGTAATCGCCCTAAAAGGGGCAGCTCCATCTATTGGTGGCTGTCCTTAATACTTTTGGATAATATAATGAACCTGAATAGATATTAAGGGCGACATATATGAAAACTGTCTAGGTCTAGAACTCTCTTTGATGCCCATAACAACTAATCAGAGCGCGCCTTTCATTTCATATAGTGTTCGGGAAAAATAAAAGAGGCACTCTGATTGGTTGCTATGGGCAACAAAGAAAGTCTTAGACCTAGACAGTTTTCATACATGTCCCCCTAAGTCTGTATAGCTATAACTAGAACAAAATTCCTGTTGCTCATGATACCTAAAAAAATAATAGCGGCAACCAGGAAAAAATACCCAAAATAGTTTTAAACGTCCCAATGCGTTTCCCCTCCAGATGTCTATACCAGAGGTTCATCAGGGGACTTAAGAAAAGTCTTCATACAGATAGATCAATAATAAATCAGATAGCCATGGTGGACTGCATGTGTCCCATTGATGATAGGTTCCACAAATAGGTATAGAGGAAACCCCTTAAATACCTACTAAAAAGCCCCACCTACAAATTCCATGCACTAAATAACACATAGACCTATCTTGTCCATAACATCCATGTCGGTCCTGTTGGTTCATATTTCCACATCTGGAAATGATTATTGCGCAGTCCCCAGAAGCTTGGAAATGCGCATTGTACTACTGTCAGTCCCGGCCCTCCACAATACCTTCTGCGCCAGCGCATAAGTTATAATAAGGTGCCTCACATATAATGCTCCTAATACCATAAGACACACAGAACGTGCGTCTCACATACAGTGTGCCCCATATCACACAAAATAAAGAACGTACAGTATATAGTGCATTTAAACTGGAGCCCCATATGAAAAGAAAACTAGTTATCTCTATGCTCCAGCTCCATATATGCCCCTCATTACCAGAAAATTATTACAAATAAGAGATGTATATCCAACATTATATCAAAAATCAAAGTTATGTTAATTCAAGCATAATGTATCCGACATTGTGAATTTAAATTGTCAATTTAATTTATATTACATCTCCTTAAAAAGATAAAATAAGGAAGAAGAAGGAGGGGAGAAGCAAAATTTTTATAAATCGGGATCAAAAAGATAAAGTAAAAATACAGATAAATATATACAAAATGATCACATGGAGACAAATTCCAGTCTCACACAAGAAACCTTTAGGGCAATTTTTTTCCCAGATACGGTACTTAACAAAGGGATCTAAAATAGAACACACCTACTCTCATCATATAAAACAATCGAAATAAAGACTCTCGTTTAAACCTGGTGGACTCATTGTCCGTAATCAGTACGTCCACTCCGTTTCTTTCTGTAACAGTTTCCTACCCACATCCCCTTTTCTTAGGGAAACCTTGATTTTTTAAATCAGCAAAAATTTAAAACCTGAAAAATCAACCTACTGTTCCTCCCAGATGTGATTGGATATTGGCGTATCCCTCCTATTTCGTATGTCCCCTGCATGTTCACTAATTCTCCCACAAAACTGTCTAGTTGTTTTCCCAACATATTGCTTCTGACAGACGCAAATACTCAGGTTTTATTTGTTACTGTACTTTTAAAGATTTTAGTCTGTGACACCATTGGGCAGTCTACACATCCTGAGCATTTAAACATTCACAGCTGTTGGCAATCCAACCATGTGATTTTTGTCTTGGGGGACATAGTGGCTGTGCACCCAACGGTCTTCATGTGAACGACCTTTTCTAAAGGTAACAAGAGGTAGATTAGTCAAAACTTCTTGGAGCTCAGCATCACATTGTAGGATACCCCAATGGTTTTTAAGGACATCTAATACCCTTTCATGTTCACTGTTAAATGTACCAATAATGTCTTACAGACAGTAAAGATGTTCTATTACTAGTCAACGCATGTTTGAAGGCTGGTCTTAAAACTTTCAAGAGATATCCACATTCACAGAATCTATCTCAAATTTATTTAGATTGCTTGTGAGTGAATCAATTTGAGAACAATTACATAAAAAAAAAGATTGAATGGAGCCCTGCCAAAGTACAAAAATGTCATCAATATAATGACCGTAGAACACAATCTTAGATTTAAAGGAATCATCTTCTTCCCTAAAGACCATGGTTTCCCTCCCACCAGCCCAGGAGCAAATTAGCATATGTGGGAGCGCAAGGGCTCCACATAGCAGTGTCCCTGAGCTGGTGGAAGTACTTCCCTCCAAACAAAAGCACATTATGAGTGAAAATAAACTGTAAGATCTTCAAAACAAACTGATTATGATTAGTGTGCTTAATTCCCCTTGATCTCATTACTATTTGCTTCAAGGCCCCAATTGTGTGAAATGCTGCTGTATAAAGCTTCTACATCAATTGATGCCAGCAGGACCCCTTCCTCCACCATCAAACCCTCCAATTTCAATAGGAGGTTTGATGTATCCCGAATATATGATGGTAATGCCACAACAAAATCCTGCAGGATCTTGTCTACATATATACCTAAATTTTGCTTCAGAGAATTGACTCCTGACACGATGGGGCGTCCTTTTAAAGGGATCATCCCCTTATGGATTTTGGGGAGAGCATAGAAAGTCCACCATGGCTATCTGTTTTGGTATTGATCTATCTGTATGAAGACTTTTCTTATGTCCCCTGATGAAACTCTGATATAGTCATCTGGAGGGGAAATGTGTCGGGACATTTAAAACTATTTGGGGTATTTTTTCCTGGTTGCCTTTATTATTTTTTTTAGGTATCATAAGGCTAAATATATTATCCAATAGTATCTAGGGAAAGCCAACATTAGGTGGGTCTCCCCTTTTGGGGGGATTACTCTGCCTTACTGAATATTTAAGATAGGGATTAGTATGAGATGTTGTTATTACACTAATCTCTTTACTTTTTGCAGCAATCAACATAAAAATTAGGATCTTCAGAATCGTAAGTTATCCAGGTTGCTATGTTCACAATAAAAAAGATAAAACAGCTCACTTACTTTTTAGTAGTTCGTGGACTTGATACATGCGGACGCCTGAACAACTCCTCCTCAGGCAGGTACACACATTACTCTTCCGTTTCTGCTACTGCAGTGTCCGGCAAACGACGCCTACAATGACACCATAGGCTAGCCGTCTTCTTAAAAACTTGTTACTTTATTAGTGCAAAATTTAAAAATACATGGCAGGGAGTAGTAACCCAAACTCTATAAATGATTACATGCTTTAGGCACAGATGCGTTTCGATATCCAAAAAATCTTATTCATTTTGATTATGATAGCTATTGCAATGCATTACCTTTTTATAGGTTGGTTTTTAGGAGTTGCCCTGTTAGACTTTTTAACTCTTTCCTATACTAACATTTTTTTACTATTGAATGTATTCACATTGCATATATTTAAATTCCATAAAAACCTTGTCTTTAAAAACAATATTAATCATATTTTTTATACACGATTGGATTAATAATGATATAGTAAATCATGTTTTATATTCAGACCTTCTGGTTGTCGTGTTTGCAGCTTGAATATCCACCAAGCTTCTCTCATTAGTAGTTTTCTTTTTAGATCACCGCCTCTCTATTCTGATTGTGTATTTCTATACAGTGTTTGGACACCGCTGACAGACTGGTGTTCCATGTAGGATTTTTTGCGTCTGAAAGATGTCTTCTAATTCGCGTTTTTAAACTATTTGTAGTGCATCCTACGTATTGTAGTTTGCATTCTACACAGGATATGAGGTACACTACATGTTTCGTTTTACAATTTATGTATTGTTCTATATCGTAACTTTCTCCTGTAGTGTATGAGGTAAAGCTTGTGGTGTTTATCATGTGCTTACAATTTATACAAATCTTATGACCACAGCCATAGTTGCCTTTTGTTTTTAACCATTTTGTGCCTTCATTGTTAATAATCGAGCTGTACATACTAGGGGATACGATTGAGTCAACTGTTTTTCCTCATTTAGGGACATAATTTATGCTGTCTAACAGAACTTTGTTTAATTTGCTATTTTGTTTTAACAAGGGTAGATGTTTTATGATTATTTTTATGATTTGATTATATTGAGGAGAGTACGATGTAGAGAAAGTTACTCCAATTTGTCTTTTTTTCCTCTTTTATTCATAGAGGATGTTAATAATTTTTCTCTTGGGATTTTTTGTACTTTTTCCTTTGCTTCAGCTATTATTTGTGTGTTGTACCCTCTCTCTTTCATACGTTCAAAAGTTGTTTTTCCTTGATTAAAATATTCTTCTGGGGAGGTTGTATTCCTTTTTACCCTGATTAACTCCCCTGTTGGAATATTTTTAAATACATGTGGTGGATGGCAAGAGGAAGCCAATAATAATTAATTTCTTGTTGTGGGTTTGTGGTAGGGTAATATTGTCACTTTATTATTTTCTGCACTTAAAGTTATGTCAAGAAAATCCATTTGTACAAAGTGTGATTTATATTGGATTTTTATTTATGTATTTGATGAAGTTGTCCCTAATGTTGTCTGGTCCCTCCCATATCAGGAGAAGGTCATCTATAAAGCGACCGAACCACCTGACATGGGGGGAAAAAACATTGGAATCTGACAACAAGAACTCTCCCATAGTGCCATGTATATATTGGCCAATGAGGGTGAAAATTTCGCCCCCATTGACGCCTGTCTTTGTTGCAGATAATATGTTTTACCAAAAAGGAAAAAATTGTGCGTCAACAAAAATTCCACTGCCAGAACAAGAAATTCCTTAACCTCTTCCCTGTATTGACTACATACATTTAAAAATTCTCTTAGTGCAGATAAGGAAACTTCATGTATCATAGACGAATACAGCACCTCTACGTCACATGTTAGCCAGCACCAGTTAGATTGCCATGTAGTACCTTCTAAAGTTTGAATGACGTGTCCTGTGTCCTTGACATAACCAGGTATATGAGGTATTAGAGGCTGTAAATGAGAATCTACCCATGAGCCCAATAGTTCTCCCAGTGATCCTATTCCTGCCACTATGGGACTGAGAGGAGGTGGAAATACCTTCTTTGGTGCAGAGTGTAATATGGGAGTAATAGGATGTTTTTTAAAAAGCTTTTCTGCTAGTGTTGTCGAAATAGCTCCCATCTCCACACCTATATTTAGTCATTTTCGCATAGCCTTTTGAAAATCGAATGTAGGATTTCTTGACAATTCCCTATATGTGGTGGAATCACTAAGCATATCTAGGGTTAATTTTCTATATAATTAACTATCCAGAATTACTATAGCCCCTCCCTTATCAGCTCTTTTTATTACCACTTGTTTTTTTTTTTCTTTTAAGTGTTTTTAAAGCTTGTTTCTCATGTTTTGTTATATTTTGTAGTAAATATTTCATTTTTTTTGTGTGTTTGCTGTTGTAATTTGAACAAATCTTTTTCCACTAATTCTTGAAATGAATCACTCATTAAAGGGCGTGAGGCTATGGGGTAAAATTCAGGATTAAGGACATGGAATTCAACATCTTCATCTAGATTTTCATTGTGGCTTTCTCCCTGCAATTCACTCAACCTGGATATGACTTGTAGTTCTTCAAATGTCATGCAAGAAAAATTATACTGTAAATCATTTTTTTCAATACTGTTTTTTACAATGGAATCCTCTCCTTCATTCTGCAAAAAATGGTTTTTAATGGTTAACTGACGAACAAATTTGTTTATGTCCAACAGAGTAGAATACATATTGAACATTGTAGTTGGTACAAATCCCAGTCCTCTTGAAAGTATGGACAATTCTGATTCTGTGAATATCATGGCTGACAAATTTAATATTGGGGTCTCTTCTTCTTGCGGCTGCTCTTTCTTTTGATGTATTGTGGTTCGCTGGTGTATCCTCACTGCTCATCTAGGTCTTCTGATGTAGTTTCTTGTGAAAAATGTTGTCAGTTATTTCTTTGTTGTGGCATATCATGGCGCATTGCACCTTCAGCTGTGACTGGGACTTCACGATTAGTATACCTTCTACCTTTGGATGTAGTCCAACTGTTTCCTTGTAATGATGTTTCCCCAGCAGAACTGATGGATTGTTCTGAAACATTGTCTAAATCAGAGAAGCTGACGTGTCTATTTCTATTTCTTTGATTATAAGATGATCTTTTTAGGATGGGTTTTGTATATTGGCGTTTCCAGTTATAAATATCGCCCATTTCATAATCCTTCAAGTCTCTCTCAAATTTACTTTTAGTCATGGTTATTTCCTTTTCCAACATGCTGTTATTATTTAGCATTCTCTCCCACAGTTCTTTATACTTTTGTGTCGAACTGAAGGTTTGCAATGATGTTTCCACCTGAGTGATTTCATCTTTCAGTTTTTCTAATTTATCTTGCTCAAACTTTATGATGAGCTCCATAAGTTTAAATGAGCATTTGCTTAGAATATTATTCCAGTGTATGGTGAACTCTTCAGCATATTGTGATGTGACTGCATTTTTCAGACGAAGTCCGCGGGGAATCATTTATTTATCCAAGTATGTAGATATCGTGGTTTTATCCCACCAGATTCTGTTCTCTTTGTTTTTTAATTGTTCTAGTTTATGAAAAATGTTTTTCATTTCCATATGTGTATTAGAGTCGGTACTACTCCCATTTGTGCCAAAGATATCGGCTGCTCTTTGGCTACGATCTCGCATTGGATCATTATTCATATTTACAACTTTGTTTGTTCTGTCCACTAATATTTGAATGTCCATAAGGAGCACGTTATGTGGAGTTGGTTATAGCAATGTTCACAATCAATCAGATAAAACAGCTCACTTACTTTTTAGTAGTTCGTGGACTTGATACATGCGGTGCTCTGACGCCTGAACAACTCAGTGAGTATAAAAGTGATGGGTATTGAAAAAGTTAGTTTAACCATGAGAGGCGGTGATCTAAAAAGAAAACTACTAATGAGAGAAGCTTGGTGGATATTTCAAGCTGAAAACACGACAACCGAAGGTCTGAATATTAAAACATATTTACTATATCATTATTAATCCAATCGTGTATAAAAAATATGATTAATATTGTTTTTAAAGACAAGGTTTTTATGGAATTTAAATATATGCAATGTGAATACATTCAATAGTAAAAAAATGTTAGTATAGGAAAGAGTTAAAATTAAAACGGGGAAAACTCCTAAAAACCAAACCCTATAAAAGGTAATGCATTTGAAATAGCTAACATCAGCACAATGAATAAGATTTTTTGGAAATCGAAACGCATCTGTGCCTAAAGCATGTATTCATTTATAGAGTTTGGATTACTACTTCCTGCAATGTATTTTAAACTTTGTATTAATAAAGTAACAAGTTTTTAAGAAGACGGCTAGCCTATGGAGTTATCCATGTTGCTATTCCGTATTAAATGTTTAATTTCCTATAGATATGTACAATTTTGGGGATAGATATATCTTTTTTGGCATAGTGTTTGGGCATTTATGTCCCTTTAGTTTTTGTGTAGGGGCTGTAGTATATTTTTAATATATTTATTAAAAGTTATATTTCAATTGGAGTTTTTTGTTAATTTCTTTGATTATTTTATGGCGATATAGCTCTTCTTTGGAATTTCTCTAGGACTTTTCTCATGTAGTCCCAATTGATCCTATCAAATGCCTTTTCTCCGTCTAATGACAGAAGAGCAAAGGGGAGATTTCGATCGTGTGCTATTTGCAGGATATCTAGGACTCGTCTCAAGCCATCTCTAGTTTACCTGCCCTTGACAAAGTCTACCTGATCTTTATCAGGCAAGGGAGGATGTCATTAAGTCCCCTCGATAGGATCTTAGAGAAGATTTCGATATCCGAGTTAAGTAAGGAGATCGGTCTATAGTTGGTAATCTGGTCAGTGGGTTTCCCTGGTTTCGGAATCCTAGATATAGTGGCGCATACCATCTCTGCTGGGGGGGGATGGTTTTTAATAATAGAATTGAAAAGCCGAGTCAGATGAGGGGTTAAGATGTTGCCAAAAAGTTTAAAATATTCATTGGATAGACCATCTGGCCCAGGGGACTTATTACATTTCAATTAGTTGATAGTCTTTTCAATTTCTACCGGAGTAATCGGGAGATTAAAGGACGATAGATGACTCAGTGATAAGGAAGGGAGGGAGATTTCCCTTAAAAAGTCATCTGTGTCCTTTTCTCTGACTAGCGGGATACTCCAATTTCAAATTATACTTATAATTAGATCACTAGGGTAGCAGCTAAGACAAAAATAGTACATATTTTTTAATAATGATAATTGGTAAAAAATGTTACTATTTAATTTGCAGACTTCCCACATCAGTTTTACTTGGTGGGAAAACCCCTTTAACTATTTGTGACTAATTCAGTATAATTTTAAAATATAAATAAATCTTGATCATAATGTATGTTTTTATCTTCTTCGTTTATATACATTGTGTTCAAATTTATCTCTGAAAGTTCTTTAATTGAAACATAATAAAAGATTAAATCTGAAAGAAAATGGAATGAAAAACAAATGCAGTTAAAGCTTGCATAATCCAAGCAATTTAAATGTTCCCTATTAAATGTGGGAGTAGGTCATATGCGCCATGTCATTTAAGAAAATGTTATTAAAAGTTGAAGAACAACTGCAACTTAAGTGAGTTGAACATTTAAAAGAATAGCACAGAGATACATCTATAGACAAAACAATATGGTCAAGCCTTGAGGTTTACTCAACAGCTTTGTGAAACATGGAAAAGTAGACAATTCAGAATTATCAAGTGGCTCTCTTTTGTGTTATTCAGAATAGATAAGAATCCATTAGTGTAATTTGGGGGTCAAACCAGCAGATATGCATATGATGCAGCAAAATACGGAATGTCATTTCAAAATTATGATAAATGACAAATCCTCTTAAAGCAATTCACAGGCAAAAGATGATTATTTTGGAAGTAACATTAGTTCACTAAGTGCAAAAGCTGTAATACTTTGTGCGACAAATGGAAAACCAGAGAACATTTATATGCAATATTTGAAATGGAGAATTTCAATCCACATATTCATCTCTTTCTATTCTGTTTCTACATTTGGGTACATTTAACTAAACAAAATAGCAGTACAGCTCATAAGTGTTTCAGGTTTACAGTGTGTCACGGCACTTCCTATGAAGATGAAAAGACCTTAATGACCAGCTAAATTTTTTTAGTTTTTGCCTACCTGCATTTCAGGTTGTATTTTTTGTTTTTATTTTTTAACTAACGTAGTTGTATGTGCACTTATTTTATGTAGAATAAGTTATATATTTGAGGGGGCATAGTTTAAGATT
This sequence comes from Phyllomedusa bahiana, assembly GCA_025379985.1. NCBI lineage: Eukaryota > Metazoa > Chordata > Amphibia > Anura > Hylidae > Phyllomedusa > Phyllomedusa bahiana. Next base: position 13,438 of record JAODAL010075299.1, read on the forward strand.
ACAAATAAATTACTGTGGCATTTTCTTAAAAAGTTTTTGCAGTGTGAAAAAGTGTTTTCATGCGTTCGTATTTTATTTCACACTAAATAACCTACTAGATTAATTTGCAAAGATTATTATGGTCATGTGGATACCTAATATGTGAATGTTTTTTTTTATGTAATATATGCACAAAATAATTTGTATTCAATATGAAATGATTAACATTACTCACTGTACTCCAGAGAACTTTATTATTTTTATTATTATTATTATTATTATTATTATTATTATTATTATTATTATCATTTATTTTAAAGCAACATTGATTACAGGGCACTTTACATTCGAGGTGGGTTACATACATAACATGTCAAACGAGTACAGTGATAAATGATGAATGAACAATTTGGGACGACAGAGGGAGAGAGGACCCTACCCGCGAGAGCTTACAATCTACAAGGAGGAGGGTAGAGACAGAAGGTGAGTGGCAGAAATGTTTGTGGGTGTTGTTGGGGCAGCGGGGTTAATAGGCAATCCTGAAGAAATGGGTTTTCAGGTTGCTTTTGAAGTGGTGAAAATGGAGAGAGAGTCTTGGTGGCATTTGGGAGTGATGAGCGATTCGTTGACTTCGTATC
>JAODAL010075300.1:0-14054 GCA_025379985.1 Phyllomedusa bahiana
GTGGAATTAAAATCCACAAAAAATAAAACCCGGAAAACGTTTTTACAATCTTAGGGAAAACACTTAGGTTTTTAAAGGTCACAAAAAAAAAAAAACACAGACCATTTTCTATCCTGTCCTTTTTCCACAAACCCTGGCCCTTTAAAACCCGCATTTACCCACCCAAATTAAAAAGTGCCGAAAAAGGGGAAAGATTTAACCTTTATTTTTTCGTTGAACTGGGAAAACAGCATGAAACCCCTTTAAAAATGTCCCGAACCCCCCAGATAAAAAAAATTTCCAGGGGAAAAAAAAGGGCCTTTTCAACCACCATTTAGTTTTAACTGGACTTTTTACATACCTGCCCGGGCCAAAAAGGGTTTAAAACCCCAAAAATGTTGGGGGGGCCCCGTAAAATTTTGGGATAGTATTTTTGGGGGGTTCTCAAGATTTATTTTGGGCGGGTTTGGTTTTTGGGTTTATTTGGGAAATTTATTATGGGGGTTTTTAATTGGGGATAGGGGGTTTTTTTATGTAACAACACCCCCGGGGAGGGGGGGGTTTGGGGGGGTTTTTTTTTGGGGTGGTTTTGGGTTAATTTTGTCCAAACTCACCCATTTGGGTTTTTAAAAAGGGGCCTTATGCCCCTTCCCAAAAAAAAAATTTTTAGTTGAATGAATTTTTCCCTCCGGGTTTGAGAGTGATTCAGGGCCAACAATTATTGGTTTCATTTTTCCTCCAAATCCTTCTTTTGATTTGGGAAAAGAATCCCCTGGAGATCAAAAAATGCGATCCAAAAGTGACTCCCCCACAGAAAATTTTAAGCCTCAAATTGTGCAAAAATTTTTTTCCAGCCCTGGGCCCTTTTAATATTTTTCCAGAAATAAAATTTTTTTAAATTTTTGGGGTTTTTTTTTAATAAAAATTTTTTGCCTCCTGTTTTTCCCCCTAAACGGGTGGGGAGCTAGTGCTGGGCCCTTTAGCCATTTTGTTTAAACAAGGAGGTCCCGCTGCCCGGCCAGGGGCCTTTTTTAGTGGGGTTTTGGGGAAAGAAACCAGCTAGCGTCTTCCCAAATATTAACCGCAGGTTCAGCGCCGGGCCCCGACTTTTTAGTGGGGGTGGTTGAGAAAACCCCCGGGCTAGGTCTGTCATCTATTTAAACGCCCGGGTTTAGCGCCAAAAGGGGGCCTGGAAATTCCCGTGGGGGGGGAGAGCCCCGGCTGGCGTCCGTCATCCCATTTTAAAACTTTTAAAAAATGCCCTTAAAGGGTTTAAGCAACTAAAAACCCGTCGTGCTGAAAACAAGGGGTTGGGGGGTCGGGGAAATGGAGGTTAAAACCCCCCAGGCCTTCCCCTAAAAACAGCCAAAAACCCGGGTAGCGCTTTTCCCCCCCGTAAAAAAATGCAAACCAAATTTGGGGAAATTTATTGGGAAAAGCTGGGGGTGGTTTGGGCGTCCTGTTTTCACCCCCCCTGGGCCCCTTTTTTTTTGCATTTCTTTTTCCCCGTTTTTTTTTTTAAAAGTGTTGGAGGAAATTGTCTCTGTTTTTGGGGATGGGCGAATGGGGCCCATTAAAACCCTGTTTCCCCGGAAAAAAACCAAAATCTGTTCAGGTTTTCCTTTTCCTCCCCCGAAAATTTCGAGGAATTTTTTTTTCCCCGCTTTTTTTGTACAAGGGAAATTTTTTTGTTTTTTTTTCTTGAAAACCCCCATTTTTTAAAAAAGGGTTTGGGAATTCCCACCACGTCTTTGGTTTTTCTTTTTTTTATTTTAATAAATGGGGGGTTAAAATCGGGTTTTCTTGTTTTTGTTTTCTTGCAAAAACAAGTTTATTTTGGGAATTTTGGGTCCAATTTTCCCGGTCCAACCATTCCCGTTTTTGACAAATCATGGGCCCCAAAAAATTTCAAAATCCCCCTTGAGCCACTCTTGACAATTGTGGGAAAAACCCAAAAATTTTGTTAAAACCACTTTTTTTTTTAAAAGGACTGTTTAAAATATAGCTTTCATTTCCCAGCAACATGCCCCCAAAAAATTCAAAACATTTTCCCTTGAGCCCTTTTGACAATTGGGGGAAGAAAAAATTTGTTGTTAAAAAAAACCAAAATTTTTTTAATAGGGGCCTTTTAGTATTTTGCTGCTTTTTACAGCGGATTGACCGAAAAAAAAAAAAAAAAAACCAAAAAACAAAGGCCACAATTTTTTGTTCCAAAGGACTTTTTTATTTTGGGTTTTATTACAGCAAACCAAAGAACCCCAAAACCATTGAAAATGCGGGGAAAAAATTTTAAAGATGAAAAATGAGTAAAAAGGAAAAACCCGGTTTTTTTTCAAAGAAAAACCCTTGGGTTTTTTTTTTCAGTCCCACACTGCAAAACCACAAAATGAACCTTTTGGGGAACAGAATAAAAATTGCATTAAGACAAAAGGGTCAAATTTTAAAAAAAGGGGTTTTCCCAAAAGGGCCCTTTCTTTTGGAAGAGGGAATGTTAAGTAAAACCGGCAACAAATCGGTGACCTCGGCAATTTTGGGGCCACAAAAATCTCATGATCCCATGCCCGATTAACTTGATGAAAGGGCAAACGATCCACCGGGGTTTTTCTGGGGGAAAGCCGGGTGCGGGTTTGGGCTCAAAGAATCTTCCAAAACCCGTGTTTAAGGGACCCCCCTAAATATGAAAGCTGGGTGCTTTGGGGAGAACAACACCTCTATTTGGCGGGAACCGAGCTCGGGCCATTTATCCATTTTGGAAAACCCAGAAGGCGATTGGGTTTCCCGGGAAATTATCCAAAAAAACATCGGTGTTGAGACGCAGAAAGTCGTGCACCTTATCTTAACCGGGGCTCTGTGTGTTTTATGTGTGCCCTTTCAAAAAATGCGTTTGGGGAAAAGGTGGTAAATAAAAGATTGCCCCAAAAGGGCACCCATTGGCCCTTTTGCCCCAATGCCTGCTGCTGCAGCCGCTACGGCTAATTGGCACTCTACTGCTGTCACGTTGCTGACGTTGTTCCACCGTGATATTTGAAGAACGTGAAGCAGACGCAACAGATGTCTCCAGTTGATCAATCAGTACGGTCTTCAATTCCTGCATTTTACTCTCTTTCTTGGTGGGTGGAAGTGTTGTGGATGGGAACAAAGGTTATATATATGTGTGATCCTTTGTGTCTCTATTTTAATGTATTAGTTATTATATACCTCACATATACATATATATATTATATATACATAATAGGCACACACTTATATAGTACAGCATGTAAAAGCTGTATGTATATCTTTTGTCATTAATGTGTTAAACAAAATGGCCGCCTGTAGTAGTTTGTATAGGTCGTCGTGTAATACAAGATGGCGCCTAGTCAGAAGTTACACCCTGTGTTCAGACATTCCTGAGGCTGTGAGGAGTGGTCCATAGATAAGGACGTGCCAATAGACCCTCACAGCCAGCTACATGTGATGCCTTCTTATCTACTCATTTGCAAAAGGGTATAAAAAACCACCATCTTGGGAATAAAATCAGAAAGCATTTTCCATAGAGCAGCAAGGCATGTTGTGATGTGTTTCTCGGTGCACCCTTTCTAATTTTTAAGATAAGTTGAACCCCCCCACAAGGACAGGATAGCCCCTTTGAAGGCAACATTCTATTACAGATCGTGCTTGCAACGTTGGGCATGGGCATAGATCAAATTATTAACCGAAAACTGAACATGTGCAGCTTCTACTGGCCGGACGCAGATGAGAATAACGGCGCCATCACTCTATCTGAATATCTGTACCGGTAAGTAAATTAATTCTTTGCTTGTCCAGCAGATAGTTTGTCTAAGTGGGAAGCTGTACTATGTTTCATTCGGCTTAATTGTTAGAACACGCAGGTCGGCCCATGCTATTGAACCCAATGACCTGTCAAATTATCGTCCATTGATGGGGTTATTATTTTTCTAATTTTTATGTGTATTGCATGATTTGGGAACAGAATTGAAAGCATAGCTGGGATGCAAGTTGTCAAGCCAGCTGAGAACAGAGGCAGAAAAGCTCTGTGGTTTATGAGAATCTCCCCTCGGGAGTAACACGGGAGAACTCCTAAGTCCCACGCTGGTGGAGCAGGAGACTGGTCAGCAGCAATGGATAAAAAAAGCATCTGTGAAATTATTGTTAGAATTCATTTGATGGTTGGAAACAAGAATCAGGCTTTCCCTTGGAAGTAGAGGAAGGCTGATGACAGCTGCCTGAAAACGTTTTTTTTAACATTTTGAATACAAGACCTGTCGTCTGTCGAGTCGTTTGTGTAGTGTGTCCCTCGCAGATAGATATCAAAGGAATGTTTTGGTATGTGAGTTGTGAGTTTAGTGCACAGCGCCTCTGCTGGTTTTGTAGAGGGAATTAAGAATGTTAGAGAAGAGTCATCATTGTTGATAGAAAGTAAGTGGAGTATCTGAAGAATTGCAAGTAGCTGAGTGTGATTTATTGACCTCAAAGTATTTGTGATAAGAGAATTGAAATGTCTGAAGGGTTAAATACAGAAATAAGGTTAATTTAAGGATTGTGGAATGTTTTATGATGCTGAAGTCTGGTACAGTGTAACTAGATGATTTCATAGAGAAGGTTGGGGCCCCTGGGTGCAGCTGCCTATGTGTATCAATCACCCGGAGAAGATTCTAGAAACAAAGGAAAGTGTGAATACTGTGCCAACGCCTGTAAATGGCTGAGGGACTTGTCTTGGGGGGGTGGAGAGCAAAGACAGGGGTGTTAGACAGAACTGCTGCAACAATAGGGAACCAACGCCCAGAAACAGCCCACCTGTGACACAAGTCACCCTGTCCCCCAGTAACCCACAAACCACTCCCAGCCCTGCCAGAACACCCAGACAACCTGAACCTATCGTGCCACTGCCCGCCCCTAGCTCCCATGGTCACACCATCCTACCCAGCCCCCCTACTGCACCCATTAGGAATGTCACATCCTCTTCCTTCCTGGGTTTAATGTGCCCGCCCCTTTCCGTGTACCCACTTTCACTTCCTTGATCAAGATGGTGGAACATAGTACTGTAAGTCAATTATGGTATGCAAATACTTACTGCGGGATATATGGTGAACCACGACCCAGCCACCCTACAGTGGAGACCTCATGGTACTGGGAGGAGAAGATACAGTGGGAGCAGGCTCTAACAGCATGAGGACTACAAGGGAGGAGGAAGAACGAGAAGCTGAGCTCATAGGACAAGTCAGGGCAGATAGACGGCTTGCTGCTGTGGGGGGGCACACCAGCTGACCCACTGCATAGCAAAACCCGGGAAAGACACTGGAGGAGTATTCAGCTGACCAGTGGAGAGGGCTCAGGAATTGACTACGGCAGACCCCCTTATCACACAGGCCTCACTACAAGGGGAGGGGGTGTGAAGGCCCGAACATATTATGTTACATTCCCACCGAGTCAAGCGTCTGTCTTAACGGGTGAATTGCCGGACTCTGAGAAACAACCTATGCCCTATTACAGGAAGATAGCGCAGATAAGCAAGAACTACACAGCACTTACAAAGATTTATGGTCCTTGTCAGAGGTTAAAGCAGGGGATTCAGACGGGCCCATTGTGGCCAAATCCCTCATCAAGCCGCCAGGGATGAATGAGGTCACTGCTGCCTCCAGAGTGTACTGTTGTGAACAGCTGAAACAATGGGCTGGGGACAGACTTTCAACAGGTTGACACTGACGACTTCACTCAGGATAAAGGGGAAACAGTAGAGAAATATCATGCACGGATAACTCAGATGTTCTCTGATTTAGGATTTTCTTCCTTTGAGAAGCCACATGCTTGGATGCTGACCAGTGCCTTTTTGGATGGCCTGCTGGAACCATGAGAAGCAGCTGAAGATGGTTTCGGCCTGAGTACAAGACTCTACCAGAGATCGGTGCTTCTAGTTGCAAAAGGCATCGAGAGCAATCTGCCTGCGGGACATGTGGGATGAAAGTCTGCTCCTGTGATTGTGGCCGACACATATGAGAACCCTGGAGCCTACCAGCCAAGACCACCGCTTACTTGCTTGAACTGCAACAGAGCAGGACACTGGCCCCCTGCAAAACAAGAGGAGGAGAACACCACAAGCTAGATACTCGGACCCTGCTGCTGATGTCTGTCCTATTCCTGAAGCCCAGCATCCATAGGACAGGGATATCCACTCTTGTGCAAATTCTGGTGTGAGGCAGTGAAGACAACTCTTTTCCACCTTGAAGAAGATTCTAGAGTTCCCTTCCAGAGAGCTGAGGAAAGCTGTTGCCAGTACTCCTGCACTAGGCATTCCCGGCCTACCTATAAGACCTTCAAGTTCTTTGTATCATAAAGGGAAGGACAATTCCCCTGGAGTTTTCTAGCGCAGGCCATGTAGGCCAAAACAGACGTAGTTGGAGAGACTACTCTGCAAGACTGGACCCAGCTGCAAGGGAGTGACCTTCCAGTTTACCAAGCTGTAAATTGCAGCCCAAGTGCTGCTGGATAAAAACAGCTGGATATTGTAGTCGGACACTCCCTCATCCTTCTGGCTCCCACGAGACATCTCTGCCATTAACTCTCCTCCTGCCGATGAAACGTCACTCATGCTCGCAGTTGTGTTCTTCCTCCAGCCACCTTACTTTCCCTTCTCAAGGGGGGGAATGAGAATGAAGAGGAATCGGAAGAATCCGGTGCACATGAGAAAGCCATGATTGCTTTCAAGTCGTGAAGATGGAGACTTTTACAATTTGAACTGGATATGGTTCTGTTTGTGGATGGATCCAGATTGCAGACATGTGCATGTACGATTTCACACGGGATATGCCGAGATCACATCACTTCACTCGCATGTTGGAAGCAAGAAGTCTGCCATTGCATAATCAGCCCAAGTAAGAAGGGCAGCATGACGTTTGGCAGAGGCAAAAAGGCCAACTATGTACGAACTCAAGATATCATTCGGGGTCTCCCTTGACTTTGGACCTATTTGGAAAGCACATTTTCCTCACGGCTGCGGTGAACCCCAGTGAAACATGGACCAAGCCATTCAGGTCACTGATGATGCACAGCCTCGCCACAGACAGTGGCTAAACTAAAATCAAGGCACATTGGAAGCTGAAATCCGAGAAGATTAAACCACTAGGCTGACCAAGCAGCAACACAGGCCTCAGTAGGTTAGAAAGGGGAATCAAGTCAGCTGTCCAGTGGAGGAGGAAAACTTGCACCCAACTGCAAGGAGAACTGCTGGCCAAGATGCAGAACAAGCTCCACTTGGAAGAACAGAGAAAGCTGGAAAAGAGAGAGCCAAGAAGAGACGAAGAAGACGGCTATATGGGGAAAGGTAAGGGAGGGGCCGACCCTGCTTGCCATGGGCGCTATAACAAACCCACTGTAGTGCAATGGGCTCATGGAACGGGAATTCTGAAAGTGCACGGACGCTTAAATGAGGCAAGAGAAAAACAGTCATGCCCTGTCCAGTACAGCTCCCAAAAGCTTGGTTAGAGTCAGGCACACGACCCGGGGGATAGTTTAGCTCTCTCAGCCCTATGAGATCCAGTTAGGCAGTGCCACCAAGGCAAGGTGCATATTTTCCCTCAGCAGTTGTAGCTACAAACGGTGCTCATGACCTCTTAATGTGACTGCAGTGGTTTAAAGAGTTTGTCGCTAATGCTTTTCTAGAGTTTCCATTCCAGATCCAGACTCAGACGGTGCTGCGCATAAGCTACAGCGTGGAGACTGGGTCTAAGTTAAGAAGTTTTGTGTGTAAAACCCTAGAGCCGCGGTTTTGAGGGGCCGCAACCAAGTACTGCTGACCACGACCACACTGTCAAGGGTGGCAGAAAAAGCCCACTTGGATACCGCATCACACGCAAGATCGCCCCAGCCCCCGGCATATGAGGCAGAGATTGCTCGCATTTACTGATGTTTAAGTAGTTATGTTAGCTTTAACTCTTGGTCAGAACCCAGCATATATTTGTGTTGATGGAGAGTACCTGGGGACCGTCTTGCTATTACTGGGGTGCTGTGGTTTGGAACAACAGGGAAAGACCATCTGGGCATAGACCCAGACTGCCTTTAAGAGGAAAGACAAACCAGAAAACCACTACTCACTAGGATGAGGTTGATAAAGACAGGAACCTGTCGAGAATAAAGGTACCAGGAAAAAAACATGGTCCCTACCGCTAGCTATTGAAGACCCTCAGCAGACTGGAAGTAGGCATATATGTCCTCGGAATCCATTATATTGAGTGAGGTCCAGAAGATAGTGACACAGAATCAGATCAGAGAGGAGAAAGAAAGCCTCCCAAAGGGCAGCTTTGACCCCCATGTGTTATAGAAGTCCACGCCTTTGACACTGTCACCATTTCCCGTCCTTCTACAACAATTCCTATCCTGCCCGTCTGCATCACGGACTTGGGCCCTACCAGGACTCCTCGTACCTCACTGACTGGACTTCTCAGCTCTCTCATCTCGCTCGCACCACCTCCCCCCTGGTCCACTCTGCTGTTTGGTGTCCCCCAAGGTCAGTCCTGGGTCCTCTACTGGCCTTCTCTCTTACACTCTTGGCCTGGGTCAGCTCATAGCCTCACACGGCTTTCATTACCTACCTGTATGCTGACGATTACCCAACCTACATCTCCGCCAGATGATCACCTCCTCTCTACACCTCCCAATCCCTGACTGTCGCCTCGCCTTTTCCTCCTTCTACTCCTCACGAACTCCCTAAAACAAAAGTGGAGAAAACAGAACTAATCATCTATCCACCATCCAACTCTACCCTTGGCCCCTGATCTCTCTATCTCAGTCAAACGGGTGTACACTCTCCCTGATCCGTCAAGTCCGCTGCCTTGGGGTAATCCTCGAACTTGCTCTCCGCACTATCTTTCAAACCACACATCCAAAACCTCACCTCTGCCTGCCGCCTCCACCTGAAAAACATCACTCGCATCCGCTCATTTCCTCAACTATGACACAACAAAAATGCTGGTCATGCCTGTATCTCCCGGCCCTAGACTACTGCAACATCCTCTCTGTGGCCTCCCATCAGCTCTCTTGCCCCCCTTCAAACAATTCTCAACTCTGCTCGCCCGTCTATCCACCCCTCTCTCCCCGCTAACTCCTCATGCCTTCTCCCCACTGTCATCTCTTCACTGCTCCCCGTTGCCCAGCGAATTAATTTCAAGTTGCTAACTATGACCTACAAGGCTCTCCATAACCTCTGTCCCCTCCATACATCTCTGCCCTAATTTCCAAATATCTCCCCTCTCGAGCAATCTCCCGCTCCTCACAGGACCTTCCTCCTCTGCTCTCCCCTTATCAGCTTAGCCTTCACACAACCGACTCCAAAGACCTTCTCGCCGTGCATCACCCACAACACTGAACTCACTGCCCCAACACATCAGACTCTCCTCCACTTTCACCAGTCTTCAAAAAAGCAACCTGAAACACCCATTTCTTCAGGCTTGCCAAAAACTACAATAACCCTGCTGTCACAACACCCTCCACATACATGTCCTGCCCCTCAATCTTCTGTCTCTTCCCCCTCCTTGTTAATTGAAGCCTTCGTCGGTAGGGTCCTCTCTCCCTCCTGGTCGTGGCAATTAGTCATTCATCAATAATCACTTGTACCTTGTTTGACTTATGTGTTTATGTAACTCTCCCTCGTAATGTACAGCGCCCTGGAAACCAATGGCGCTTGTTAAAAATAAATAAATAATAATAATAGGAAGGCCCAAGGGGGATCCCTGAAGAGTTTTAAGGCAAGGGACCAAGTTGCCGTCTGGGTTTTACTACTCGGCTACTAATAAACACCCAGTCCCCCGCCAACAGGAGAAACCTTCTGTACATTTTAATCCAGATAATAACAGGACCGAATGGGAAGGTCACTGTGGCCATGTAGAAAGCTCGATGATCTCTCAGAAGAAATAAAAGCATAACCAGGCATAGAACACCCCTGGAGCAAGCGGTTTTAATTCATGTTTAAGGGTTGGCAAGGGATGCTTAGCCCCAGATAGGTAATTCCATATTGATTGTGTTGCTAATACTTGCTCTAATTGACTGTTGTGATTTCTACCTTTGTTTGAGAAACTATTTTGAAAGCTGTGGACCAAGACTACTCCCATCATGATAACAGTTTGTCCACGACCGGGCCTCTATATGACAGCGACACTACCAAACCCATCAGCTGTCCAAAGCCTGAAAACTATGATGAAGTGGACATTAAGACACTATTCCAATGAGAGACCATTACGTCAAAAGTGCTCCAGAAAGACATCTACTCCCCTCTGCAACCGCACGTCAACAAAGAATTGACCAAAAGGGGGTGAGGGGGAGCTAGGGCGAACAGGGACTAGGGGGCCCCCTTGTCGGGTGGGGAACTTCCGAAAAACAAGATTAAGGAAAGATGAATGGGGGAAAGGGGGATGGGGAGAGAAAAAAAATAGAAAAAAGTCTCAAGGGGGGACTGTTGGGATGGAACAAAGTTATATATATGTGTGATCCTTTGTGTCCTATTTTAATGTTTTAAGTTATTATAACCTCACATATACATAATATTATAATACAAATAGGCAAAACACTTAAAATTTACAGCATGTAAAACTGTATGTATATCTTTGCATTAATGTGTTAAACAAAATGGCCTCTGTAGAGTTTGTATAGTCGGGGAACCAAGAGGCGCCTACAAAAATTTTCACCCGTTTCGACATTCCGACTGTGAGGAGTGGTCCATAAAAAGGACTGCCAATAAAACCTCACACCAGCTACAGTACCTTCTTATCTACCATTTGAAAAAGGGAAAAAAAAAACCACCATCTGTGAATAAAAATCAAAAGCATTTTATACACAAGAGTTGGGGGTTTTTTTCCGGTGCACCCCTTTGTTTTTTTTTAAAAAATTTGAACCCCCAAAAGGAAAGATACCCCTTTGGGGGCTACTTTCTTTTACAGAAGAAAGTGCTGATTTTTTGTTTGTTCCCGGATCAAGGAGGGTGGCCACCCGTAAGTTGTTCTTTTTGATGGCCTTAAATGCGAGGTTTATGTTAGGAAATGGACATCCAAGCACTAAAGAGAGAGGGAGCCTTGATTTCCCAAGCCCTGGGGGGGGCACTAGCAAACAACTTCCTCATTTCCCCTCTGCCTAAAATTTTTGTGCCAACCTCTTCCAAGGCGGGGGACTCGGAACTCGGTGTCCGGGAAATACCTCACCCTCCTCCCCCCCGACCTCCGGCACAGCTTAAACACACCCCTGACTTGCCTCAATCTGTACCCTGAGACTGAGGCCCGCCTTCCCCCTACCCGGGACCCCGAACCAATCCCTTTTAAAAGACCGAAAAATTGTGAAACGCCCGGGCCTTGTGGTTTTTGACAGAGAAAGGCTCTGTGTTTTCGCATTTGTGTCCGCTCCCCCCGCCCTTTGGGTGGGACTGATGTTTCAAGTGTCCAACGATTTCCAGAACTAAGACACCACAAGGCTCATGCGAAAAGGCATTGTCCCGCACTGACCATTTTGGGGGCTTCTTCAAAACGGAAAAGGATGGTGCAGAGCTCTTTCCCGCCCCCACCTCAGGGCTCAAACCCCCCGGGGTCCGCACCACTTTTGGCGGGCCCAAAATTGTCACTTCGACTCAAAGGGCGGCCTGCTGCCACAACCCGGGGAGCATGTGGGGGGTGGAATTTCAGCTGTTCCCACTCAACAATAAAGGTTTTTATGGGAGGCCCCAGCTGATCTGCAAATGAAACCAGGCGGGACGAAGCAGGGTGCGAACGCGAAGTGTGAGCTCAAACCTCACCTTCTTCACGGGCAGTCCGACCTGGGTAGCGCTTTAGAAAATTTCCGGGAAAACAATTTCAGACATGTGCCAGGGAAGGGGTTGCCCACCCCACCCATCTTAAGGCGGCCCGCAATTTCGCCCGTTATCGCACACCACCCTTTCCCGGCACTATGTTCTTGGCACCCAGCCAGCGCTCGGCTTTTGCGGAGAGCCGCCACACTCCGACCTGTTGGGGGACGGGCTCCAAGTCAGATTTAAATTTTAACACGGCCCCTTTCCCCTGGGCGTGGATGCCACCAAGGGCCTTGGGGGAAAGACCCGCACCTCCCCCGGTTTTAAAAAGCGTGCGCCGACCTGAAGCCACCGTTTTCCCAGAACATCCCCCAATCACCCATGAGCTGTCACAGAGATTAGCGGCCTTTTGGCCGTGCTTAAAAGTCCATGTTCGGGTCAGATGGAAAATTTGCCGGACACGATGCAGCAATGCCTTTAAAAATTTTTTATGGACACGTGGGGGCCAGGGACGGCTTTTTTTTGGAAAAGAAATGCCTGCCGGGAACGGGCGGGGGGGGGGCAAGGCCATGACTGGGGGAAGCCATCTGTGTCCACCAATGGAAAGGCAAATTCCAAGGCCAAAAGCCTGCAAGCCAACATTCGGTTTTGGGTTTGGGGGTGGTTTGTGTTAAAGTGTTTCTTTTGCTCCCAAACCTGGGAGACAGAAGCTGGCTGCTGACGGCCGCTGTACAGCCCTGCAGGCCAACTGGCGGGAAAGGGGAAGGGGTAGGGGTGTTCTCGGGGGTGCTGGGGTACTCGGGCGATGGTGGAGGGTGAAGCGGAGGCTGATCCTTGATCATACCGAAAAAACAGGGGGCTGAGGGAACGCTTTTTGGGGGCGGAGGGGGAGGAGGCGGAGCAAGGTTTTGACAGTGGTTTTAAGCCCGGGATCGTGTGGGGCATATGACATCACTGGGTGAATCAGAGGCTTGCTTGAAAAAGGCCCCGGCTTGAGAGTCCCGGACCTTTTTGACGGCATAAAAGAGGGGGTGTTTCCGCGATCGTTGGCGGATAATCTCAGGGACTGGTGCACCCACTCTCCCTTTTTTGCGTGGTGCTGACATTTCCCCCCTCATCTTCCCCCCTCGTCCCGTATGAACTAAAGCCCCTTTTATTTTTTTCTTAGTTTATAGTGTGGGTTCGGCATTTTGAATAAGTATTTAATTTCCCGCCATGTGCACCAGCTTTTTTTTTTTCAAAAATGTTTTTGTATTGCAGAGCCATATTATTATTTTTATCAAAACTGGGGGTGTGCAAATGAAAAACACCCTTTTAAAAGTTTTAAAGGAAATAAAAGGGGGTTTTGCACCAATTAAAAAACAACAGCAAAACTAGAAAATTCTTTCCTAATGTAAGTACAAGGGGGGGGTCTTTGAACAAAACTGGGCAGCCAAAAAAAAAGGTACTTTTTTCACCTCAGTTCGGGTGGCTGCCAAAAAATGGTAAAAAAAAAACCATTTCAAAGCAGGTCAAACAAGTCTGGCTGACACTGTACAGCGCTAGATGCTTCTTAAAAGTCCCTGTCTAACTAACTAAAGCGGAAATTCCTAATCAACCAGTTTCTAATTTTCACAGCTAAAAGCATAGTTGTCTGTAAGAATAAAGAAAGAATTTGTCCTGAGCTGGGCTGTATTGAGAGAACCAGCACACCCCCCGCTCTGTGAGAGACACAAAAAAACGAGATTTAAAAAGGGGAAAATTTTTCAACAAAACGAGGGTCATGTGATTTTTTCCAGCCAATGACAACCTACACATCAAAATCATGACTTCGCACACCCACTCACCCTGCCTAGCCAAAAATGTTTGCTGGGGCCCCCAAAATGACAGGAAACACCGAAATGGCGCGATATTAATAAATTTTTCCAGATTTTCACCTAAAAATCGTTATCGAGTTTTGAGCGATTTTTATCGACAAAGTTTAAATCGGCACAGTTTTTTATTTATCGAAATTTTAGATCAGGGGATAATTTAGTTAAAATCTGTGCAACATCATTAAGTCCCCATTTCGGGGCTTCCTGTCATTTTGGCGGCCGCAAATCAGCTTTCGAAAGAGCAGGGGGAGATGTGTTGCACGTATGACTGGGATGTGTTGGTTTTCGATTGCTGGAAAAAACACATGACCTCGTTTTACATAGAACAGCCCCCGTTCAGCCCAGTGCTTCAGCGCTCTAGCCCTAGGACGTGCGCCTGCCCCGTGTCCAAACACTCACGAAATTTAAAATATTTTTTTCACGGAAAGCTCTACTTTAGCTGTGACCTTACAACTTAT
>JAODAL010075301.1:0-14054 GCA_025379985.1 Phyllomedusa bahiana
TTGGGAAATCATTAATAGGTATTAAAATAATTACTTTTCCCTTAGGTTATAATTCACATAAAAGGTTAAAATCTACTTTTTTTAAAGGGTTTTAGTAAAAGTAGTCCAAGGTCAAGCCCAACATGTGTTTTTTATTCCCAATACAAAGAAAAAAGATAAGGATAGTGTTATAATCGACAAAGTTGAAATCGGCACTTTTTTAATATCGGAAATTTCCATCACCAATTTTGGGTGAAAAAGCGAAAAATCATTACTAAAACCGACATTTTCAGCGCTTCCTGTCTTTTTTTGCGGGGGAAAATCAGCTTAAGCAAGACAGGGTGAGCTGGGTGCGACGTATGACTGTGATGTGTATGGTTGTCATTTGGCGGAAAAATCACATGACCTCGTTTTGCATAGAACACTTTCCTGTTCAGTATCAGTGTTTATGTCTTAACTAGAGCAAGCCTGTGCTACTCTTCCAATACAGTCAGCTCAGGAACACAGTTCTTCTCTTTTTTCATACAGACAACTATGCTTTTAGCTGTGAACATTAGAATATAGTAGATTAGAGAATTTCTTCTTAGTTAGTTAACAGAGACTTTAAAGAACACTATGCTGTAACCCCCTGAGGGGGGGGGGGGCGGACAAAAAGCGACAACGGGTGGTTTTGGAAAGGAGGGTGTATATTGTGAGCCCGACTGCTTTGAACCTCATTAAATGGTTTTTGTTACCATTTTTTGGCCACACACTGCACCTGAGGGAAATTTACCTTTTATTTTGTGCCTCCCTTTTCCCTTCAAGAGCACTTGTACTTAATTTGGATACAGAAATTTTTTTTTCTGTTGGTGTTTTTCTTTGGGAAAAACCACCTTTTGTTACCTTAATTTTAAATGCTCTTTCACTTTGGTGCAGCCCATTTTTTTTCAAAACCCCACCTTGTATTAATTAGATATAGAAATTTTTAGTAACTGTTGGTGTATTTCTTGGTGAAAAAACCCAACTTTTTTTTCCCTATAATTTTTTTAAATAGTGTTTTTTCACTTTGGTAGCCCATTTTTTTTAAAAAAGAGCACCTTTTATTTAAAATTTTGGATACGAAATTTTTAGTAACTGTTCTGGGGTTGTCATTTGCAAAAAAGCAATTTCTCACCCTTTGTAACTTTTGAATACTTTATTGCGCTGGGTGAATCTAGTTTTGGCCGATGGGCACTTTATGAGTTTGTTGAAAACTATAATTCCGCCTATGGGCAGTTTAAATCCCTGGGACGAAGGAAGAACACTGTTGATTTTGTCTTAGGTTCTTCCCCGGGGGCCGCCTTTCTTTTTCAAATCCTATTTGGCTGAGGAAATTAGGGGATTTAAGAAAGTGTTTTTTGCCGTTTTTTCAAAAGAACTGTCAAAAACTCTTCCATACCTTTTTAAATTTTTATTTTTCTAAACATGGAGCAAAGCAGGTGGTAAGCAGCAAAAGGGGTGTAGGACATGGGGTAAGGTACGAAGAAGGTGCCCTTCCTGTTTGGCGACAACACGCAACCAGCGGATATCGGTTTGCAGGCCACAGGCCTGTCATCGCGGGTCGAGCCCTGTGAATCTCGTAACAACGCTCCCCAATCTGTTTTTCATTTTTAATGCAACCTGCATCCGCACTTCCCCTCCTGCCCTTCCAGTCACCCCCACAAATGTCGTATCATCAAGTCAGCATTCCCCCAACATGAAGCGAAGGCAGCCCAAAATGTCAACTATACCCCCACTGTAAAATTCCTTTTTTTTAAAAGACCTCTTTGAT
Organism: Phyllomedusa bahiana; assembly: GCA_025379985.1. NCBI lineage: Eukaryota > Metazoa > Chordata > Amphibia > Anura > Hylidae > Phyllomedusa > Phyllomedusa bahiana. Next base: position 1,769 of record JAODAL010075301.1, read on the forward strand.
GACAAAAGGGGTTGGGGTCAGAAGGTTTTCAAAAGATCAAGGGGCCAAAGGGGATTTTTTGTCTCTTTGAACCCAATCGCTGATGCCATCAGGGGAGGAAAGGGAAGGGGGGTCGATCGAAAAAATCCGGGGGCGGTCGGCAAGGGTCTTGCGTGCCTGTTGCTTGTACCCGCACTCCAGGTCAAATTCAGGACGGGAATTCACCTGTTTTGATGATGATAGACGACATTGGGATCAACGGGGGTCTTTTCAGCAAAAATTTTGCTTAAAAGCGCTTCATCACGGAAAAAGAGAAAGATGAGGGGTTTAGTGTAAATACGGGTCCCCCCCCAAAAAGGGAAAGGGAGTGCAGAAGTCCGTGAGAAAATTTCCGCCACCCGATCGGGCAGAAACACCGCTCCAAAAGATTATGCCATTGAAAAGGTCCGGGGACCTCCAAGCCTGGGCCTTTTTTTGAGCAAGCCTCTGTTTCCCATCCCGCGATTCATATGCCCCCTTTGCTGTAAACGCTAGAAAGGGGAAGAATCTTAGGTGTTTAACCACTACCAACATGTCTAGTCACGGTGAATGCAGATTGAAAGGGAGGGAAACTTCCCAAAAAAAGGGGCCACACGATCTTGGCTTCCAACCACTGTCACCCCCTCTTTCCCCCGCCTCCTCCCCCCGCCGAAACCCAAAGCTTCCTCAGCTGCCCATGTCTTCAGAGTATGATAAAGGATCACCCCCGCTTCACCTCCACCGTTGCCCAGTCACCAGCACCAAACCCCACCTCCCCCTCCCCCCTTCCCGTTTAAACCCTGCAACCCACGGCCACTAGCACCAGCCTTCGTCTACCATTTTGGGAAAGAAAAAAACCTTTACCAAAACCTCCCAAAGAAAAAGCCTGAAGTCGGCATTGCCGGGGCTTTTGGCCATGGAAAGTTCCTTTTCATTAGTGGACACAGTTGGCTTCGCCACGCAGGCCCTTCCCTGCCCCCAATCCCAGATGCCACAGACATTTTTTTTCCAAAAAGCCGTCCCTCCCCTGGCCAGCCACGATCCTAAAATTTAAGCCGTTGTCTCATCTTGCCGGAAAGTCCACTCCCACCGATACATGGACATAACACCCCAAAGGGCCGTTTATCTTTTTGGACAGCCACGGGGAGCGGAGGGATGTCTCGGTGGTAAGGGGTGGTCCAGGCTGGCTACCTTTTCAAAAACCCAGGGAGGGGCAGGGTTTTCCCCCAAAGCCCCCGGGACATCAGGGGTGCCCATAGAAAACCAGCCTGTTAAAAATTAATTGTCTTGGAGACCGTCAACACACAGTCAAGGCTGTGGACGGCTTTTTCGCACGAGACCGACGCTGGCTGGGGGGACAAGAACCCTTGGCCAGGCAAGGTGGGGGCGATAACGGGAAATCTCCCGGCCGCCCTTTAAGATCGGGAGGTGGGGCACTTCCTTGCCTGGCACAGTCATGAAACCCCGTGTCCAGAAATTTCTAAAGCGCTCCCCGGGGCTGGAGCCCGCTGAGGGAAGGGTCGAGGTCTGAGCTCACCTTCCGCTGTTGGGACCCCCCTTCTCCCCCGGTGCGCTGCACTCACCGGGGCCTCCCCCTCAAAAGTCTCATTTTGAAGGCAACACGCGGGAAACCACCCTCCACATCTCCAGCGATTGTGCAGCACGCATGCCATTACCATACGAAGATCATGGCCGACAACACGGTGCGGCCTCGGGTTTGAGCCACCGAAGTGGGGGCAGGTGAAAACTCTCACCTCCTTTCCAGTTTTGAAGAAGCCACAAAAAATGGGCAGTGCAACAATGCCCCTTGTCACATGGCATCGTGGTGATCTTATTCTGGACCCATCGTTGGACACTCTGAAACACAGGGCCCCGCCGCGACGGTTAGGGCAGACACGATGGGACCCCGGAGCCTTTTCTCCCAATCCAGAAGGCCCAACGTTTCACAACTTTATCGGTCTTGATTACATGGTTCGAGTCCAGGTCTGTGCCAAGGGGGCACCTCACTCTCAAATACAGATTGAAGCAAGTAGGGGGTTGGAACTGTCCAGGGAGGGGGATGAGGTATTCCTGGACACCGACTTACCCGTGTCCCTGCCTTAAAAAAGGTTGGCACGGATTTGAGGGGGGAAGGGAAAATGGGAATATCATTTTTCTATTCCCCCCCGCCCCCCAGGGTTGGGGAAATCAAGGCTCCATCTCTCAATGAGTGCTTGGGTGCTCCATTTCCCCAACATTCCTCGCATTAAAGGCCCTCAAAATGAACAACATTATTTGGGGGGCCACACTCTTCGATCCCCGTAAAAGCAAAACTCACACTTTTGTTCCACCCACCCAAATAGAGATAAAATGCAGGAATTGGAGACCTGCTGATTGTCAAACTAGACATCTGTTGCATCTGCTTACGTTCTCAAATTCACCTGGAACAACGCAGCAACGTGACAGATTAGAGTCCAAAATAGCCACACAGCAGGGGATTGGCAGAAGCCTAATGGTTGACCCCAAATCCTTATTTACCACCACACCAACGCATGTAAACAGGGCACACAACAACACACAGGACCGCTTAAGATCATGGTGCACGACTATCTCGTCTCAAACCGATGTTTTTGGATATGTTCCGGACCCCAACGACTTCTGGTATCCAAAAGGGATAATGGGGCCCAAGCCATAGGATCTGTTAATGGGACACCCTATGCAAAATAAATTGTTTTTTCAAGATCTTTAACATAGCACAATCCCTGTAGGGGACAACCCGTTTAATACAAAAAAAAAAAAAAGAGAAACAAAGACTTGGTGATTCCATCTATTTTTAAAAATGTGTTTTCTAGAAATTTAAAATACTAAAAAAAATTCATTTACAAAAAGTTTTATACAAAATTTCCCCTTTAAAATTTTACAAGGGGGGTCAGAAGACTTAAACAGATGTAGGGTTTTTCTGAGGGGCATGGTGTATTAATCACCTTTGCCACCCCCCAAAACAGGACAATTTCCTCCAACGTTTAATAAAAAGGAAAAAGAATCCAAAAAAAAGGGGCCCCGAGGAAAAAGGAGCGTCAACCACCGCTTTCCAATGAAGCTTTAAAGGTCCCACCTATGAGGGGAAAGCATCTCATAAGGCAGAAATTTCTCAAGCCTACCCCGGCTTGCTGGGTAGAGGAAGGGTGGGTTCTACTCTCCGCACTCTGCTTTAGCACACTTTTTTTTTTGCTGGTCAAAGGGGAAATTTTTGCCCTTTTAAAAGGGTGACGGACCCAGCCTGGGGCCCCAACCCCACCCACTGTAACTCTGGCCCTGCTACTGAATCTCGTGTTAAAAGATGATAACCCAGCCTGCTCTCACCCGCACCCACTGAATCCCCCTGCCAGGAACCTGCGTGATCCCGTTTAACCCCACCCGCCTTGCCAGTAATTTCCCCCAACCCACTTAAAATAGAATGCAGGATTTTCAGACAGCAAACGTTTAGTTTGCTTCACATTCTAAGCACGGTGGAAAAAATGTCACCAGTTAAAAGGCAAGTACTCAGCCAGAGTATTGGAAAACAGTTGTTTTTTTAAGTTTATTTTTTTATTTCGAAATTTTTTTGGATGGTCCTAAGGGCCCCGTGCGGGTTTTGGGGAGCGATTAAAGGGTAGGATAGTCAATGTCCAATTTTTACTAAAAAAACGCTTCAAAACTCCTTTTTACGGCATTTTTAATCTGTGGGGAAGCGGGTTTAGGGTCATCTGTGGGCCCAGACATTATAGTCAATTCCAGTTCAACTAAAAAATTTGGGTTAAAATACTACTTTTTTTTCCCCACTTTTAATCTTGGGTTATGCAGGTTTGGGGCTCATCGTGGCCAGGGCAGTATTTTCAATACCAGTTCAACTAAAATGGGTGGTTTCAAAGATTCTTTTTCCAACTTTTTAAATTTTGGGTCGACAGGTTTAATGGATATGTGTCCCGGGACGGCATATCAATTCCGTTCAACTAAATTTGGGGGTTCAAATACTCCTTTTTCCGGCACTTATTAATCTAGGGTCAGAATACAGTTTAATGTCATCCTGCGGTCCAGTACAAGGTATATCAATGTCCAGTTCAAGCTAAAATAGTGGTTGGAACAGATTCACTTTTCGCATGGCCCTTTTAATCTGTGGGTCATGTAGATTAAAAGGGTCATGGCTGCGGTCCAAGACAGGGATAGTCTAACAGTCTCAGTTAACTAAAATTGGTGGTTCAAAACTCCTTTTTTCCGGCACCCTTTTTAATCTGTGGGTCAGACAGTTTAAGGCGGTCATACTGCGGTCCAGGACAGGCATATGTCAATGTCCATTTCAAGTTAAAATTGTAGTTCAAATAATACTCCTGGCCTTCTGGCACATTTTAAATTTGTTGGGTCATGCAGGTTAAGGGTCATGCTGTGGTAGCAACACAAGGGATACGTTGAATAGTGTTGACTTTTTTTTCTGTGACTCTTGTTGCCTAATTGTCTTGGCCTAAGATGTAGCACATATCGCAGTTTACTGTTGTTGGATGTTAACTTCAAGGCTTCTCCAGACCCTGTTAGTGTTAAGAATGAAGGTGTAGTTCCCTCTCTGCCATAGACATTAAGAATAACCCCTTAAGGACCCACCTGTTTTGCCATTCCTGAACCCAGCCCTAATTTTTGAAATCTGGCATATGTCACTTTATGTGAGAATAACTTTTTGACAACTTTTACCTAGCCAATGTGATTCAGAGATTGTTATCCTCGTGACACATTGTGCTTTAAGTTATAAAGGTTAAAATTTTTATCCATACAATCCCTTGTTTTTTGTGAAAAATATAAAATTTATGAAAATTTGGAAAAATTTGCGATTTTGAAAGTTGCAAAATTTCCTGGCGTGCAAGACAGATAAATTTTAAATTCCCACACAAAATATTTATAACTAGCATCTACTCATATGTTCACTATAGGTTGGCATCATTTTTTAAATGTCTTTTTTTTTTTTACGAACATTAGAGGGCTTAGAAATTTAGTAAGTAATTTCTCATCATTTTCAATGAAAATTTGCAATATAAATTTTTTTAGTGGACCAACTCCGTTTCTGACGTGGCTTTTGAGGGTCCTTTGACATGTTAGATACCCCCATAAGTGACACCATCTGAGAAAGCTAGACGCCCTTTATCTATTTCAGCAACCACTATTTATGAAGTTTGATAACGCGCTTTAGATATTTCACAGAAATTAAAACACAAGTGGGAGGTGAAATTTCAAAATTTCACTTTTTTTTTTTTTTATTTGGCCAGATTTTCAATATAAATACCATTATTCACTGGAATACATAAATGTTACTAGTGTAAATGCACTCCACACTTAATATCAATTCCCCCAGGTCTGCCGTTTTTATAGATATCCAATATGTGGCCCAGCGCATTATTTGGCTCACCCATCAACCCCGCAGAATAGGATGGAGCAGCCTACTATACTCTAGGGTCTACATTTTCAATACGATTTTATTTAGGCTGCCATTTCAGGTTTGGGGACACCCTAAGGTGGCTAAAACTTAATAAACACCCCGAAATATACCGCATATTGGAAACTACACCCCTTAAGGAAAATATCCGGGGGTGCATTGATTATATAGACGCCCACACTTGGGGAATTCACAAATTTTTTTTAGCATAAGGCTGTGAAAATTTAAAAAAGCATTTTTTTCCAATAATTTGCAATTTTTAAAAGCTTAAATGTTTCATATATACAAGGAATCCTGGAAAAAAAAAAAACCTAAAACGTTTGTTAAGCAATTTCTTCGGCAAGTTCGCAATACCCTATCATGTGGGTGTAGGAAATCTGCTGTTTGCGGGCTCATAGCAGGCGTAAAGGGAGGGACGCTATTTGGCTTATGGAACGTTGGCAGATTTTGGTGGGGCCATTTCGGCATTGCAAAGCCCCCAAAGTAGGGGCAAATCATGCGAAACCATTTTCGGCAGAAGTCGCCCCACTTTTGGATTCAACACCCATCAGGGATCTCCTATCTAGGTGTGTACTGTGCAATTTTGGATGCACAGGTTTGTTCCATTATTTTTTTTTAGGGGGGGGCATTGGTCAATGAAAATGGGGGGAAAAACGGCAGTTCGGTCATTGTTTTTTGAGTTTCAATTTTTACAGCATTCGCCATGTCGCATGTAAAATATGATGTGATAACTTTAGCTAGGGGGGTCGTTACAATTACTATGATATAGATTTTATATAGTTTTTTCTGTTTTATTCATTCTTTTATCGCAGCAGTAGCACAAAACGTCTATAAAAAATTGCGTTTTTATTTGTCCTATTCTGACCGTGGCCATAACTTTTTTATTTTGCTGTGTGGTGCATAGCTGTGTAAGGGCTTGTTTTTTGTGGGATGAGTTGAGGTTTTTATTGTGTACAACCATTATGCTCAGCCTGGCAATGAAGCTATGTTCACTTTTAAATATTTCTGTGGCTTGGAGACTGTGTAGGGACTTGTTTTTTGCAAGAAGAGATGACGTTTTTATTAGTATCATTTTGGGGGGACAAGGCTTTTTGATCGGCTTTTAAATCCATTTTTTGAGGCCAGGGTGAAAAAATACTGCAAAGTCCTAGTAGTGTTTTTTATTTTTATTTTTAACAAGGCTCACGCATGGGACATGATCCGTGATAAGTTAGCTTTACTCTTTTGGGTCGCCTACGATTAGTGGCGATACCCTATTTATATATTTTTTGATTAAGGCTGATCACTCAAAAAAAAAAGAAAAGTTTTTTATGTGTGTAAAACAATTTTTATGGCACTCGCTATCTTCTGAAGAGCTATACATTTTCTATTATTTTCCGTATACAGAGCTGTATAGGGGACTTTTTTTTTTTTGCGGATGAACTGACGTTTAATTGTGTACAACATTGGCTTTTATATGGAGTTTTTGATCGCTTTTTTTATTCCATTTTATTGCTGCGGGATGAACAATAATCTTAATTCTGGTGATTGTTTTTTTGTTTTTTTTTTTACAGCTTTCACGCGTACGGTTACATAAAGCATGTGACAGATTTGATAAGGTGCAGGTCTTACCACCGGCGATACCAAATAAGTGGTACTTTATTTATTTTTGATCATTTTTTGGGCGATTGGCCGTTTGTATAAAGGGGAAAAAGTGTAAAAAGTAGTGCGGCGGTGTACGTATTTCTATTTTATTTTTGTGTTTGTGTTTTAACATGTTTTTATTTCACTTTTTTTTTTTTATCTTTTTCATGTTATTTTTTTTTACTTTTCCCCATAAGGGATTTGAATGAGTAGATCTTAATCTCTCATTCAATACGAATCAGTGGCATAGCTTGTTGTCTATGACGTTCCTATGGCTAACTGTCATCAGCTATGCCAGGTCATGCCAAAGGGGGCACGGGCCGTTGATGCTTCGTTACGTCATAGACAACCCGGAAGGCATTCTCTGCCTTCCGTGGTGACTTTCAGGAGGGCAGGAGCTGCAGCTGATCGCACCGATTCCGTGCGCTGCTAGCCTAACGCCAGACAGAGACGCAGGAGGAGTGCGTATCTCCTCCCTGTGTCTCCCATTAGTTATTGCGACCCTATCGAACGGCGATAATTAAGGGGTTAACCAGCCCCCCTAGTGATCCTGGTCGGGGGGCCAGACGCTGCGGGATGTCAGCTGTAATATACAGCTGACACCCCGCGCCGATCAGAGCAGCGAAACTCTCTCTGCCTTAGAGTTTTTTGCGCGATCCTCTTGACACCATGCGTCCAGCGTGCGTGAACCCCCAAACCACCTGGTACTATGGATACGGCCAAGGTCGAGAAGGGGTTAATGGTCATCGGTTGATAATCTGTTATCGACTATCGGAAATCGTCATGAATTTACGACTCGATTAACATAGTTGACCCATCAAGTCGCTCATCACTAAACGGATACATCACTTGCTAAGATTTCATCTAGTAAGGATCATTTTCAAGTTTATTTCTTTGTCATAAAATATACATGGAAAAGATGTAGCTTGTATGTTACATGGTGAAAAAACATAGAACAATAAAAAAGAACATGATGTCAGAGATTAGCATATCTAACAGTTAACACCAGAATTTTACTAAAAAAAGTGCTACATGATTATGTAATTTTAAAAGGATTAAAACATTGAATTTTAAAAGTGAAGCCTTAAAATTGTTCCATGAAAGCTCTACAGAGACAATGTGTTGGTTATGGCTGATCACTATGTTCGGAGCATTAACCCTAACCTTTTTTTTTTCCCATTCCATTTACCAAAATATCGTCTGAATGGGTACACAAGAACAAAAAATTTTTTGTATTTTAAGATGAATTTATTATCTTTACAGAGTATGCAAATTTCATTGACATGAACCTGACATATAAAAAATACCAAGGGTAAAAAATAAACTAAAAATGATGGGTATGCTTATTTCCCATATTAACCCCGGGGATGTATTTGTTTAAAGAGGGTTGGGAATCCTGTGTTTGATATGTCATATGAACCCGCCAGGGTAAATCTGTTTAAAACATTTCTTCTGTTCATTAAAAAGTTTATCCCCTTTGCCTTTGTTTTATGCAAATGCTTTTTTTTTAACAATTTAAAAGAAACCTTTTCTTTTTTTGAACAAAAAATAGATTTTTTGTTTTTTTGGGACAGGGCCTTATTTTTAATTTTTTTTTCCAAAAAATTTTTAATGGCTTTCGTTATTTTCCCGTGATCAGATAGCTCATTGTTTGTAATTAAATTTTTTCTAAATCTTTGAACCCTCGGTAAATGTGAATGGATCTTTACTAAAACTTTATTTAAACAGTTGTGGGAAATTTGTTTTTTTTCTTTTGGTTTTTTAAATACCCTAAAAATAAAGCTTTTTTATTTCATGTATAATATAATTACCCTTTCAGCTACTTTTTAAAAAAACAAACCTTTTACTGGCGTATCTGTTTTTTCCCTTCTGTTTGTTGGGAAAAAAAAGTGTTTCACTAATTTAAACACTAACCTTGGTCTACTTTATTAACTATGTAGTATTATATTGAAATATTTATTAGTACACTAAAAATGTTTTGTTAAACTTTTTATGACCAAGGGTTTTTGGGTTTCTTTTTGTGCAATGAGAAATAAATGGCAAAGCTAAAAAAAGTATTTTTTTTATTTTAATTCAACATAGAGACATAGAGTATTTGCTTTTTAGTTCCGAAAAAAACCATTATTTTTTTTTGGTTTTTCAACATAAATTTTTAAAAAAAAAATGGTCACAAATGGAAAAAGAATACAGTTTTCCTTCATCTTTTCTGTATTAGTTGCCAAAAACAAAATCCACATTAAAAGCTCCTTAATTCACCTGAGTTATAAGGGTTTCAAAAATATGTACCTCTCTACCTTGTCTAAAAATCCAACTTACACCCCTAACCAAGCTTTTACCCCTTTTTTGACATAACAATCGTAATGGCAGCCAAGAAATTTGAAACTTTTTTTTGGTTTAAAGGGATTTTCCCCTAATTAGTTCTTCCCTCCGTTCCTTCTCCCCCTCTTATGTTTAAAAAGGGGGCACTATTTTTTCGGGAAAAAAAAAAAAAAAAAAACAACCTCCCATGAAACACTCCCGATGCTGAATACTATTATTCATCAGCCTAGGGGGGGGGGGACATTGTTCATTTTGAAAGAGAAGGAAAGATCAAGCAGCCAGTTTCAGTTACTGCATCATGTTTACTTTTCCCAATTATATAAAAATGCCTCTAATGATGTTCACAAGGCTTTAATTTTCGTGTCCGCTTCCGCAGGCATACTGTGCTTTATACGCAATGAAATGTTTCCAAATTACGGTAATTCAACTTCATAAGAACATGAATTTCCTTTTTCTCCCCCGGGGGGTACAATACATCGGTCGTACACCGGGGGGAGAATAATTCACTTGTTATGGGGGCTTACGCGCCGTGACGATACATGTCAAAAGGGGCCGGCCGGATCTGCCCCCACATGCTTTTGGGGGGGACACGGTACCTATTGCCCAAATATGCCCGTGTAACAAAACCTTTAAGGGTTTCTAGGGATGAATGTCTAGGAAAAGAAAGGAGGGATTGTTAGGGAAGTGGAGCACAGACTAGAGAGTGACTGAGAGAATAGAGCTAGCCCCATGCCCAGAAGAACTGCTTTGCTCTCCATTACTGAAAAAAAAACCTATCGGGCAGGGGGGCACTGGGGAGTCTATAATGTGCGCCCTATGCCCAGCCATCGAGACTGAAGAGAGAACTGCGTAACACCTAGCCAGGGGGATATGACGTGCCCGTCAAAAACTCTAACACGAAATGTACACAGAGAAAACGAAAGAAGAACCCGCTCTGAATGGTACATGTTTTTTTAAAAAACTTACATTTAGAAAATTTTTTAAATGCTCATTTTTCCCCTGTCAACAATAGTCCCTTCAGAAACTTTTTTTTTTTAAATTTATGGGCACAGTAAGGCAAAGCTTTTTTATAGATGAGATAATTTAAAAATTTGGGGGGAAATTACAAACTTGCATTATTTTACTTTTTTCTTTTTAACAAATAGAAAAGTGGGTTTTTATTTGTATTAAAATACATTGCAACATCCTGACCTGGTGAATAATTAAATAATTCAAACATATCTCCTCTGAAAAACAATCCTGGAGCACCTTCCTGATAACTGTGGTTTGCTACCCCCTTTATTTGTTCTAGATATTATTACTTAAAGGGGTTTTTTTCGCTAAAAAAATATCTGTAAAGATGGGGGGGAGTAAAAATAAGCATTTTTGCAATTGGCTTACCAAATTATTTAGTAAGCAGCTAGAGCTAATCTGCAAGTGTCTATAGCGATCTCTGCAGGAAGTGGTCAGGCCACGCTCCATTTGCTGTGATTGGCTGACTGATATTTAGTTCAACCTGTTGGGACATCCCCCACTGGATGGGACACGCCCCTGTACTGTGTTGGCCGCCTGCCCTCTGTGCTTCTCCCCTTCTGAGCGTGGAAAATAAAAGTGAAAATAGCTTCTGCTTTCTTCTGTATAATAAAGGCTGTCTCAGCTCCTCCTATGCTCATCCCCCAGTGATTGCTCTAATGTGAAGGTTGAGCAATTACTGGACTTAGATTCACTGTCTCCCCCTTATAACAACCCATATAAATAGCCTTTACACCGACCCCCTCACCTCCCCCTGATAACAGGGGGGGGACAGATGCTTTCCTCACTTTTGTTTCATTATTTCAGGCGGGATATATATATTTTTTTATAAAATACAGGTGTTTCTGGTTAAAAGGAGCTTATCACCTGGAAGGGAGCACAGCTCTGCAGCATGAAACTGACCACGCAGGAGGTTTTGCAAGGATACATCCTTCCCTTCCACGCTCACACAAAATGATAATTCACCACTTTCAGGAGGGAAGACACCCCCCACGGGAGGAGAGACACGCCCCTGGATTTAAAGGGCTGTAAGAGACTAAACAACTCAATCTAAAAAAGCTTGTGATGAGAAAACCCCTTTATTCAGTTAGATGGGTGTTACTTTCCAGTTTTCAAAAAATATCTATCCAACTGACACCACTAATTGGGGAATGTCAGCCTTTCATGGACACCCCAACCCCCCCCAATACAACACTCACTGACAGATTCATTTAATTTTATTTTTAAAAGCAGTAACAGATGAACTGGGCAACCAAGTTAAAAAGAGGAAATGCTCAAATTGTTATTTCACAAGGACACAAATATTTCTAAAACGACATACAAAGGCCCAGGGCCTCTTCAAAACTCATGCCTGGAAAAATTTTTTTTCTGATTCAAGATATAATAATTTTCTCTTTTAAAAATTAGGCCCTTTTTTTTCATATAGAGAAACAAATTTTGGGGCAGTATGAACGGGCCTGCGGCTTTTTTTTGGCGACTTTTAGCCAAAAAAAAATGTATAGCCCCGTTTTATAAAAAAAAAAAACAAAGTTTAACAAACTGTTATACAAATCCATACCATGGGTGCAAAAATTTTTGGGCAAAAAACTGTTTCATACATACGTCGGGTTTTACACTAAATTTTAAAAAAGACATAGAAAAGGTCAGCGGGGTCAGGGTTCATACATGTCGCTTTAGTTTGGCAAACAAAAAACCTTTTTAAAGTTAAGATAAGCCTGTTTGGTTTAATAAATTTCATTCCAGATAAAAGCATTTTTCACGGGTTTCCCCCCGGCCCCTCTAGGGACCGACGGCGTCCCTGTCTCCTGTTCCCGGGCCGCGCTCAACACCCCTGGGGCCCCCGGCTCTCGCAGGGACCTGTCCTGTCTCCTTCCACTCCTGAAGCCTCCCACCCCGTGC
>JAODAL010075302.1:0-14053 GCA_025379985.1 Phyllomedusa bahiana
GTACAAACAACAGTTTCACAAGCTGAATATGCCAAAAAAACTGGGATTACACATAACCCTGACGAATTACAGTCTACTTAAACATTAATTGTTTTTTTTTAACTGACCGATCACCCTTGGGCCCCAAAAAAATTTTTTTTGCTCCCGATGTTGAAATAATGGGAGTGTAGGGTTTTGCTGCATCAAGTAATTTCGGGAGAAACCACCTACGCGATGCTAAATCGCAAAAAAAATTATTTGCAAATATTATTTTCAAAATTTTACAGCAACTAACATTTCATACTTCTGTTGAAAAAATGCCAAAAAAAGCCATCGTGAATCCTTCATTGGTTTCCAAAAACCCTGCTACCCCAGGGGGTGGCGAATAGATTTTCCTTACAGTGTTTTTAGCTTGAAGGACAGAAACTCCATTTTAGTTATTGCACTAAATTTAGAATCATGCTTTCAGAAACTTTTCTTTTGGTTTTGTAAAATTTTCCAAGATATTTGACCGTTTAAAAAACTGGGGAAAAGAACTTTTGAAGCGAATATGTTAAGGAAGTCCTTTCAGTACAAAACATGAGGGCAATACATCCAACAGGCGAAAAGACAAGCACATGTGATTTTGGTTTTTTTTTTTTTTTTTTTTCCTTTTAAAACAAACTAGTTTTAGTGAAAAGAAACATGTAACTAAAATAATTTTTGCGTTTAAAATAGTGATCCTCCTTTTGTTAAAACGGAATTTGGGAAAGGGAAAATTTTAAACCCGGCTCTTAAACACAGAACCTAACAAGCAAGGGCTAATAAGGAAGACCTAAAAGGGGTTTCGCACCAATGAACCTACACGTTAAAAAAAATAAAACATTCCAAAAAATTGTTTATTTGCTTATTTTAAAGGAATTTTTTTAATGCTTTTTTTTAAAAATTCCAATTTCCAACATCTCTCCCCCCTTCTCCCCGCCCCAAGGCCACCCCTGAATGATTTTCCCCGGGTTTTTAAAATTTTTTGTTACTGACAAGTTTTAAACCCTTAAACCGTCCTTTGACCGTTTTCCCCCCGACTCACCTTAAATCGCTAAATGGGGGCGTTCCAGTCCGTGGGGAAAAACCCACCAAAACGGAAGGGGGCCTGAAAGGGGTGGAAAGAGGAAGTGAACCAAAGGGAAAAAAACCCTTTTGGGGTTTTTAATCGCTAACAAAGTCCTCCGCCCTTCAGGAAAAACCGGGGGGGGAAAAAAAAGGGTTTCCATCAGCCCTGACCTAGCCTGGCGATTTTCTAAAAAAAGGGGTTTAAAATGTGGCGGAAGGCTCAGACGAAAAATTTTAAATTTGCCTTTTTTCATAATAAACTCATTTTTTAAATTGAAAACACAGCAGGGGGGAAGGGTCCCCAAATTTTAGCCAGGGCACTGGAGCAAAGAAAGAATTTCTTTAACAAAGGGGAAAATTTTATTAAACAAGCAGGATAGATCGCTCTAATCGGGCCCTACAAATTCAAAGCTAATCAGTGTGGTGAAAAAACCCCTTTTAAAAGATGAAGAGAACCATCCCATTTATAAAAATTAGAAAATGGGCAAACTATTTACCGGGCCTCAATGAAATTCTCAGTAAAATGAAAAAATTTTTGCTGGCATGCAGCAAGCAAAAGGGCGGGCGCTTCTATAAAGATGGGCCACCCCCCAACCCTCTCCCTAAAATGCTGTGGCACACCACTTTGAAAGGTTTGACTTTTCCTTTTGGGGGCCCCCCAAAGGGCTGGGCAGCAAAACAGTATAAAGCTAAACAAAGAAATTTTGACCGTTTCGCGAGGCGGTGGCGCTTACCAAAAGAAGTACGGGGGCCGCCTGACTACTCGCATGCACAGCAGTTTTTTTAAACGGGCCCTCCCCGTTGTCAGGAAGCCATGCTTCTATAGTACACATGGGAAAAAATTTTTGGATGTCAACAAAACCGTAAACACTTCCCTCCATAAACAAAAACAGCCAATAATTTTACACTATTTAAAATTGTAAAATACAAAAATTAAAATAAAGTGTAAAATTTTGGATTTAATTTTAAAATTAAAATTAAAAATACCCCGAAAACTTCTTAAAATTGCACTTATACCAACAAAGGGCTGACTAAGATAATTTTTTTTGGGAGTTGCCCGGGGGGTTTTTTTTTTTTTTTTTTTCTAAAAATATAGTTTTTTGACCCAGAATTGTTAAATGTTTTTTCCCCTTTCAAAAAATTAAAACAAAATCACCTAGTGACCCTCTTCTGTAAAAATTTTTTAAACTTGTGAAAAATGACAATTTTTTCCTAAATGCGGCATTTTTTGAAAAATTACACCCAATTTTAGTACAATTTACAGTATCTCACAAAAGTGAGAAACCCCCCTCACTTTTTTTTAAACTATCCCACGTGATACAATGTAAAGTAGCAGGGGGTACAGTTGTAAAACAGAAAAAAATTTGGGGGTGCCCCAAATTAACTCAAAAACAAAAATAAATCAATGTCAAAAAACTGCTGAAAACAAAGTGAGTAAAACCCCAAATTGAAAAGGGAAACAAATTTTTTCCCCAAAGTTCAAATTTTGTGTAGCCACCATTATTGTCTAGCACTGCCTTAACCTCTGGGCATGAATTCACTACAATTCAAAAGTTGCAGCCACGGGAATCCACCCCTTTCAGGACGACATCACGGAGTTTGGTGGATTTTAAGCCCTTTTCTTCCCCCCCCTTTCCGTTTGCGGGTGCTCCACGGGTGCTAAATTTGGGTTTTTTGGGCCGGCGCCCATGCTTGCCCATAAAGGCATTTTTAAACCTTTTTTTTTCTTTAGTAAGGCAGGGGTTTCCTTTTTTGAGATTGTTTGGGGTCTTTATCATGTTTTAAAACGGGCCCTTTTTGGCTTACTTTCCAAAGGGGCAGTTTGAAAAGCTCTGCTAAATTTTTCCACAGAAACATTTAAACATTCAAGGGTTTCCTCAGTGCATGAAAGGCCCCCCACACCCATAGCACTCATCCACACCCAAACATGACACACTCGCACTATGCTTGCCCGAAAAGGCAAGAAAATTTTTTTCCCTTTGCGCTCTTTTCCCCACAGGGTTTGACACCCAACAAACCAAAAAAAATTTTAAACTTGGCCCTCATAAAGGCAAACAGAACGGGGTTTTCCGTAATCAATTTCCTTACCCTGTCTTTAAAAACTGTTTGTGGGCTTTCTTGTGCAAAAATCTTTAGAAAAAGGCTTCCTTTGGGAGGGACAACTTGAGATCAATTTAAGGCATTTCGAGGCATATGGTTGAGCACTGACCCCCTGGGCCCCCCCAACTTTTTAAACCTCGGCAGAAATTGATGACACACTTATACGTATCTTTTGAAGGGACAATCTCTGAAAATTTGTTTACTGACACATAAATAAACCTTCTTTTTTTTGCCCAAAGGGCGGGGCCCTTTTTCTGAGGGGAATCGACTTGAAAAAACCAAACTGTAGGGGGTTTGGCCCAAACTGTGCGCAGCTAAATTTTTCATGGTGTTGAAAAACTTTTTAAAAGGGCTTAGGCCATTTTATTTGCCCAAAAATTTTCTTGTTTTCAGATACCCCTTAATTCCCAAAATGGGGGCCCAAAGGTTTGAACCAGTGCCAGTTTTAAAAAGATTTGAAAGGGGAGCAATCCCCCGGAAATTTTTCAACACCCCCAATCCCCCATTAAAACCCCTTTAGCCTTGAAATTTCACATGACGCCGTGAAGGGGAAAATACCCAATTTGAGCAAAATTTCCCTTCCATTTTTCATTTTGGGGGTGTACCCCCCATTTTTCCCAGCTTTTTTGGGACAGAATGGCTGAATGTGTTTTTTTTTGGGACATACCATATTTAAAACTGTTATAACAAGCTGAACAATGACTTCCTTCATAGTATTAAAGGGGTCAAATCTTCAATGCCCCATAAAAAACTTTAAAAATTACAAAAAATTACAAAAAAAAAATTTAAATGGTTGTACTCTCCTTTTTGAATACGGTATGGGGGAAAAGGGGCCTTTTTTGAGGAAGGAATATTGAAAAAACTTGCCCTACTTTCATTAACTTGAAAGGGAAAAAACAATTGGAAAATTTTTTAAAAGGGTTTTCGACCCCATCAAAAAAGTATCGGGTTTTTTATATTAAACCTGAAATTTAAATGCTTTTCCACTTTGGCCAGTGGGGGGCCCCGGGGAAAAAAATGCTCATAAACTTCTCGGGCCCATTTTATTTTTTACAGGCAGGGATTACACTAAAGTTTTTTAACTGCACAGCTAATATGAGATCACACTCCGGGTTAGGGGGACTAGCCCGCCTCCTCTTCTTCCTCACAAATCAAAACTTTAACAGTAAAAATCCAAAAAAGCACTCCCCAAAAAAATAACGGGCGTTATCCCCAAACCCGGGCCCTTTTTTTAAAAAACTTCTTTGTAACTACATGGACAAACGAGAAACTGGATGTTAACAGGAGCGGGAGTCACAGTTTCAGGCAAGATGACTGCCCCCTTTAAAAAATTGCAAAAAAAAAGAAAAAAAAAAAAGGAAAATATAATCCTAAAAAAATTTTAAGGGGAAATTTGTCTTTTGAAAAATCAAACTTATGGGGCAAAACCTTTTCCTTTTTAACAAAAAAACTTGATTTGAACCAAAGGAAAAATTTTTCTCACAATAAAAATTTTTTAAAAATTTGGGCTTTTAAATTTTAGGGGAAAAAAAAATGTAGAAAATTGAACACTTGGAAAAAAAACCCTGAGAAACAGGAATGTTTGGGCCTTTATCAATGAAAAAAACTTTTTACCTAGCTCACCCTAACACTACTTTGGGTTAAACAAAAAAGCTTTTTTAAAAGTATGAAATTGTTTTGTAGACTTTTAATTTTTGTTTTTTTTTGTTTTAGTGATGCGGGATTACATCAGTTGCCCTTTTTGTTTAAAAGTAAAAGGGTACTTTACTCAAAAAGTTTATCCCATAAATTTTTAAAAAATATTCATAAAAAATTTTTAAAAGCATTGAGGGGGCCTCTTTTTTGCTTATTTAAAAACATAAACAAACATAAAAAGGTAACACCCAAAGGGGCTTTTTTTACCCCACCCTTTTTTCCCACTCCGTAAAACACGCTTTTTAAAATCCTCTCTGGGACGGACAACTGCCCCAAAATTTTGGGAATCTAAACAATTAGCAGGGGAATTAACATGCGGGCAATGAAAAATACACAGGGGCGTTCACATAGAATCGCAGCGCTTTTTTCCTTTTGTTCCCGGGCAGGATAATCTCACTGCTAATTTTTTAAGACCCGTCTGGGGTTCCGCCCTGCCCGGGCCCCCAGAGACGGAACAAAAAAAGGCTTATTTTTAATACGGAGTGAAAAGACGTGTAAACAAGCCCAAAGGGGCCCTTTCAAAACCTTTATAAAATTGGATCGTTTTCTTTCCATTTTTTTTCCCAAAAAAAAATTGTTGGGGGAAATTTTTAAACATTTTTTTTTATTAACTTCTTGTTTTTTTTTTATAAATGCAGGGGGAAATTTTTAAGAAAAACATGGGCTTTTTCCAGTATCAATCATGTTCCAATGTTTATATTTTTGTTGTCATTTTAATCCCATGAAGTCAGTGGGGTTTAATTTATGTTCAATTTTCCTTCTCGCGTGTTTTTTTTTTTTTTTTTTTTTTTTTTTTTTTGCTTTTTTTTTTGGGTAAAGGGAAGGGGGATTTTGGGCATTCAAAATATATTTATCAAACAAGTTAAAAATTTTTTAACAAAAATGGAAAAAAATAAGGGGAAGGTCAACTTAAAAAGGGAAAATTAAAAAAGTGGTATTTAAAACAACATTGGACAGGCCCCGTGACCCGAACAGGAACAAAAAAAAAACAAGTTTTGCAATAAATCCATTTGTACGTTTTAAAAAGGGTTTCGTTTTTTCAGTATATTTTACTGAAACTAATGTAGCAATTGAACCAAGTTAAATGTTTGAATTGGGCCCCATTGTTTTTTTTTTTTTTTTAGTTTAAAGAAAGGGCAGATGTTCCAAAAATTTACCACAAAGTAAAAAATACAGTTGAAAATGGTCAAAACCACGGGCCCTCAAACGCCCCCCCCAAAGGGGGGGGGGGTGGGGGAAATAAACTTTTCCCATTTTGGGATTTTTGTATAATCTATATACATTGTGGGATGGAAAGGGGGGTTTTTTTAAATTTCCCAAAAAGCTGGTTAAAGGGGGGGGGCCGGGGGAAATTTGACCAAATTTTGGTTAAAACTGTAAAACCCCAAATTTTTTTAAAATTTCAAAATTAAAAAAAAAAAGGGGGGGGGGAAAACAAAAAAAAATTTTTTTTTCCAAAAATTTAAAAAAAATTGAAAAAAATTTTTAAAAAACCTTTTTTTAGATGGGGGAAAAGGGGGGGAAATATTTTTAATTTTTTTAAAAAGTAAGGAAAAATGTTAAAATAAATTTAATTTTTTTGGTTTTTAAAAATAAGAAAAAAAAAAAATTTTTTTTAAAAATTTTTTTTGAGGTTTTTTTCAAAGAAAAAAAAAAAAATTTTTTTAAAATTTGGTTAAAAGATAAATAAAAAATTTTTTTAAAAATTTTAAAAGTTGGGCCCAAAAAGCCCAAAAGCATATTTTTTTTGAGGGTCTTGGCTTGGGTTTCTTGCTATGAGCGAACGCAAACGCTGTTTGGAAACACCCCTTTAAAAGCAAAATTTTTGTTTTACATGTATGTTACAGGTAAAAGAAGGGGCACCTCCTTTTAAAATTTTTTAACAGGAAATTTCCTTTTACCGGAAAAACTTAATGAAAAAGAAAAAAAGGTATTGATAAATTTTTTTCCCACTATATATCCAAAAAAAATGGTTTACGGGTGCACAAAAAATGACTTTGTTAGGTAAATTTTAAGATTAACAAACCTCAAATAAATTTTCAAGTCCACAAATTTTTTGGCGCTTTTTTAAAACACCGCTAAAAAAAAAATTTTTATTCAGGGTAAACCGAGCCCTTTTTATTTTAGGCTTTTTTAAAAACATTTTTTTTTTTAGGAAAAAAATTTTTATTGTTCTATTGACACAATTTTTGGGTACAATTTAAAAAACCCTTTTACATTTTTTTGGGGGGGTGGGAAAAAAAAAGCAATTCCCAACCCTTTTTTTTTTAATTTTTTTTTAATTTTTTGGGTTTAAACACAAACATAAAACCCCCAAAATTTTATCACATAAAATTATAACCACCAAACTAATATCCAAATTTTTTTTGTTGAGGGCCCCACATTTGGCCCGCAGCGGATCGGGTGGAAGTAAAATCGAAAACGCCTGGGGATTTGCCCCGTGTCTGAAGCCATCCATGTTGACTGGGGAAAAAAACCCAAAAGCTACGGAGGGTGCATTGGTGGGGGGTCCAAAGAGCGAATGTGCCAAACAACCCTTGGGTCCCACTGGGGCTTAATTGGGTTCAAGTTTTGGGGAATTGGGGGGGCAGTTTAGTATTGGAAATTTTTGGTTAGCATTGACAATCAAAGTTGGGCAAAATTTTTAAACCCATTTAAAATTTTGCATTGGCTGGAAGATCCTCTCCCCCGGAAATACAATCAGGGATTTTTGGATATCCAACATTTTTAAGTTTATTTTAAAAAACTAAAATCTTAAAAGCCCCGCAACTACTCTAGCACAGGGGCCGAACCTAGCTCCAATCCTTTGCAATTTAAAAGTTTTTTGCCTCAAGGTCGAATTAGTGAACAATGCTCTTTTGGGCCCCCTCTGTTCTTTCCCTTTTCGACTTAAAATTTTGGGGGGTAGAAAAATTGCCATAGGCAAGTGGGAAGGGAAAAACCCAAAAATACGCCCAGTAGAAAAAAACTGCTTTCATAACTTAGGACAAGCATTTGGCCCTCTAGGGGGAGCAATAAAAAAAATTAAAATTTTTTAAAATTTACCCCTTTTGCCCCTTTTAAAAAAAAAAAATAAAAAAAATACACATAATTGGGAAATTTCCACATTCAAAAAAAATTTTGAAAAATTTAAAAAATAACATTTTATTCCAGTATGCGCTGAAACCCTGGGGGAAAATAAAAAACGGGCCCAAAAATTTTGGTTTTTTTTGGGGTAATTTTATATAGCAAAACAAATTTTTAAAAAAAAGTTTTCATGCATCTCAAAATGGTACCAATTTAAAATTAACCATTTTGCAAATTTAAGTAGGTGAAAACATTCTGCAAAATTAAAAAAAAAAAAAGAATACTAAAAACCCTTTCAAATTTGGTATAAATTTGGGAAATTTTATTGACCTGCAGAAATTTCGGTTTTCCACATGCTTTAAAATGGAAAAGTGGAAACCAAAAAAACTTAACCCCGGGAAAAGTGGCACATTTGCGCTTTTTTTTTCATAATTTCCCCACATACAGGGAAAAAGAAAAGGGTTTTTTAAAAACATTATTTTTAAGGTCAATAAACCCAATTTAAAAAAAAACATCCCTTTTTTGCAAAAAAAAGAATTTTTAAAAAGCTTTTGTAAACGGGGAAAATTTAAAAAAAATTATGGCTCTTGGGAAAGGGGGAGATGAAAAAAAAACCAAAAAAAAAAAAAAAAAAAAAAACCGAAAATGGCGCAACCCTAATGGGTTTTAAAATGAGGGTAGCCCCCAAAAAATCAAATTTAAAGCAAATACGGGTATTGCTTTTTTTTACCCAAATTTAAAATTTTTTGGGTTAAATTTGGCAGTACCAATTCAGACGAAAAACCCGGCCCAAATTGGGAGCCAATGGCTTTTTCAAGGTTTTTTCCCGTGAACATTCCCAAAAAAAATTTTCCCATAAAGAAAAAAGAGGAAAAAGAGTCTGATGGGAAACCCCCCAAATTTTTTTTGTTTTTTAATTTAAAAAAAGGGCATCACTAAAAAAATTTTTTAAAAATTGGGGATCATTGAAAGGGACGTGTATTTCAAAAATTAACATTATTCCCTTTAACTGAAATAAAGGTTTTTAGTTTTTTCTAAAAACCCCCCCATTTCCCCTTCCCCCTAGACTTATGAAAAGCATGGCACAATTGCTTTTTTAATTTTTAGCCCAAGTCCCCTACCCTTTTTTTAAAAAAATGTTAGCCCCCTTTAAAAAATTCCCATAGGAATTTTTAAAGGGGAAAACCCAGTTCAATTTGGGTTTTTTTAAAACCCCTTTTTTGTCACTGGGTATAAATAATTTTAATTTTACTGCCCTAATATTTAAAAACAAATTCCTACTTTTGACGTCCGCAGGCATTTGCTTTAAAAAAAAAAGTCAAAAGCTTTAGATGGCTTGGGGGGTATTTTAAGGTTGTAATAGGCTGTCCTTTCCCCCCCCCTCCCAGCATTTGCTTCCCCTGTTTAAAAAAGGGGTTTTTCTTTTTCAGAGGGTTTCAGAAGGGAATATTATTTTCATTTTTTGGGGGAAGAACAAAAGTATTTTCTGAAACTTTCACAGCTTTGTTAATTGTTTTTCATGCTGCTGTGGTTTAAAGTTGGAATTTAAAAAATGGACAAAGGGGAAAGTTCGGAAATTTTTCCGGAAAAATCCAAATTTAAATTTTTTAGGGGGACCCCAAAACCCTAAAGTGGAGAGGGACCTTTAAAGCCCAATCGAACAGGGGGGTAAAAAAGAATTTTCTCTAAAACCCTTTCAACAAACCCTACTGGGTATAGGAAATTGGAAGCAACAGATGGTTAAATGTCCCTTCTAACCGGTTTTTTAAGATTTGGGCAGAAAAACTTCATTTTTCACACAAACCCTCAAATCAACCTTTTCCCCTGATTAGCAAAAGGGGTTTTTTCTTTTCCCCCAAAAACTGGTGGGGGTAGCATTTTGGGGGCAGAAAAGTTTTTTGTGGGCTTTTTCCAAAGGGTCACTCCCTCCATGTAAAAGGGGTGTAAACCCCAAATTTTGGGGGTGTAACCATCCTGCAGATCATGTACACATTTAAATTTTAATTGGGTTTCCCCTGAAGCAGGATGGGAAATTAGCAAGAAAAACAAAACATGTCACATGGCCAATTTTAGCCAAAGTGGGACCACATTGAATTTGGGAGTTCCCTCTCTGAATCCTACCAAAAAAGTACCTTCCAGGAAACTGGGGATTCACCCAAAGGCCAAACATGGCTCCAGATACCTGGACAACCTACCAGAAAATTTTGGAAGTTTTCCCCCCCCCCCCTCTAGCTGGGGTGCATCGGGAAAACGGGTTTTTTTACTCGGATATTAGCTGCTGGTCAGAAGAAGTGATCGATGTATAATTTAAATGTTTTGGGAGGGAAAAAAAAAAGTGGGTTCAAAAGGGCCACTGTAAACAAACAGGGGCTGGGGGTTTTAATTACAGGAAACTTTTCTGGGCCCTCGAGCAACACACAAGTAAATTAATCACAAAAATAAAAAACAAAATTAAAGTAAAAAAAAAAATAAAGGGAAATTGGACAGGAAAAAGGGAAATGGAGGGTCCAATAGGACCCTATGAGCATAGTATTTGGGGAGGGTTGGGGTTTCAGAAAGGGGTTTTTTTTTGGGTATTTGGGGGTTTCCCAAAAAATATTGCAAGACTGAGGGTTTTCTTTTCCACCGACACGGACTTTTGAGGGAAAGTTCGAAAGGGGAAAGGGAAAACTGGGATTTAAGGGGCCCTTTCCAAAAAAATATGTATTATCATTATAATGGGTATAGCCAAAATTTTTTTTAATCCAATTCAAATTTTTTTTTTAACTAAATTGAGAAATCAAATCGTTTTAAATGTTAAATTTTTTCTTGGGAAAAACCCTTTAAAGACTATAAACAAAATTTTTCTTTTTATTTAAAAAGGAATAACAGATTTATTACAAAAGGAAACCTTTTTTCACAACAAAAATCAAAAATCCCTTTTTTTAAACCCTTTTGTTTTTTTTTACAGCTTTTTCAGGGGGTTTAATTGGTTTTTGTGCTTATTTTGGGGTTTTAAAGCACCCTTGTAAATGAAATTTAAAAAAACAAGGAAGCTTTCGTCCCCGGCCCAGGGGCGCCTTTTATAAAAATTGGGTGTCAACAAGTACCCCAAAATTTTTTGATTTATTATAACAAGGGAAAAATTTTTCACAAAACCTCCCGCCGTAAAAACCCCTGATTTCATTATTGAATTTTTATCTGCGACAAGAAACAGTTTTTTAAATTTAAGCATACAAAATTTTTTTTTTTGGGTCGGGGGTTTGTGTTTTTTTTTTTTTGGGGGTTTTTTTTTTTTTTTTTTAAAAAAAAAAAAAGGGTTTTTAAAAAAATTTGTTGAGGTTTTTGGGGTAAATTTTTTTTTTTTTACAAAAAGTTTTTAAGGGCATGGATTCTTAGTGGGTTTTTTGTTTTTTTTACATACAGAATGTGATGTAATAATTTTGTCTTTGAAATTAATTTTTTTAAAATTAAAAAGGGTGCCAAAAAAAAAAACGGGAAAAAAACATTTCCACTTAATTTTTGTAAAAAGGGAAACAATTTTGGGGACGCAAAAAAAATACTTCATTTAAAAGGAAACAAAAAATGCTAGGGTAAAAACCCCCCCAAAACTACATTCAAAGGTTTAAGGGGGAAAACCGAAAAAAAAAAAAAGAGGAGTGGTTTTTTTAAAAAAATTTTTTTATTTCCCTACAAAAAACCCAGGTAACATCTGACACAAAATGCGCTGTTTTTGGGGCCCCCAGCAAATAATGAAGTCTAAATTTGGTTTTAAATTTTCAAATTAAATTTTTTTGCAGGTAATTATTCTTAAAGTTCAGCTGCTTTTTTCCAGTAAAATTACGACTGGTTTTAAATGGGATAAACTATTTATGGGTATAACATAACCCCAATCTCATAGGGAAGAAAGGTTTTTTGTAAAATAAGTGGGTGTAGTAACATAATCCAAAGTTGTTTGTTTACACTTAAAAATACACCACACTGGTTGATTTTTACAAACTACAAATTATAAAAAAAAACCCAAAGGGTTTAAAATTGGGGAAAAACAAGGGGCCCAAAAGAGGGACGAACAATTTGACACAGGCTCTATAAAACAGACAGTAAAAAGTAGCATCTGTTCAAAACAAAACAATTTTTTCAAGGGCTTTTACGTACAGTACATCAAAAAAAAAAAGATAAATACAATTTTTTTTTGTTCACAAAAAATTTTCGTTTTAGGGAAAAATTGGGGAAAAAGTTTGAAAGCAAAAAAATTGTCTAAATTGTTTTCCACAAAAAAGATATTTTTAAAAGGGGGAACAACCCATTTTTAAATAAAAATTATAATTTTTGTTAAAAAAAAAAAAGTGTTATTAAAGTCAGGGCCCCAAAGTCTGAAAAACTTAACGTTGGTATAAAAGTTTAAAAATAAAATTTTCCCCAAAGTTTTAAAAAAACCTCATCCGCCAACCCTTTTTAAAACGGTTTAAAGAAAAAATAAAAAACTTGGGCCCCCTTCATTGTTAGGATTTTTTAAAATAATCAAAATTCCCTCTACCCCAAGCCCTTATTAAAAACCAACTGACAAACTAAAAGAAAAAACCCCTTTTTAAGGGCCCAATTTTAAAAAAGGGGTTTTCCCCAGATGTAAAGGAAACAAAAATTTAACCCCGAAAATTTCCACTCCCAGGGTAAAGGCCCGTCCACCGGAGCTCGGAATTTCCCCACCAGTACCTCAGCAAAAATGTTTATGGGTTCCCTGGCCTTTTGCGACTATTATCCTTTTCAAACCTTATCAAAAGGGATGCCACAATTTTCCCAAAACCTTATCACTTAAAAGAAACATTCCCCAAGGTTTAATTTGGGCCCCCCCCGGCTGATTTACAAAAATAAAATTTGTTATTTTCCACGCGTGTCCCTTTTTTTTAAGATGCGTATTTTCTTTATTTAATGTCAAATTCATTTTCAGCCCGAAGACCATTCGAAAGCATTTTCGTTTTTTAAAACCCCGCCCACCTAGCTACCCCCGCCCCCCCTCAACTAAAAACCCCATTATTTTCGAATACGTAGAAACAGAAATAACTGTCAGTGGAGGGGGCTACCCTGGGGTGGGTGGAGCGAAACCCCAAACCAGAATAATTTTGAGGGTAAAATCTCAAAAACATTTTACAAATAAGGGGACACAGCGCGGGAAACAGCGGGTCGCACTGCTTTGCTCCCTCTGAAAGGGGGGAAAAAAACCCCTTGGACATTTCCCTTTAAAGGGTTTTGTCTCACTACGAAATTTATATTTTGAAAAGTGGGGCCCAAAATCTAAGGATTCTCCTTGGGTTTCTTTTGGCAAAGTGCCGGTTTTTTTTAGAGAACGGGGGTGGTTTTCAGTGCTTAGCAACAGTTTTTGTTTTTTTGGTCGGGGAACATTCTGCCTGCCCAGGGCGTGCACATGCAAAAGGGAAAAAAACGTAAAGGGAGGGGAGGGATGTGTGTATTGGAGGGGAAGGGGAAAGCATTTAAAGGAACAATACACACAACCCCCTTTTTCCCCTCACTGCTTCCCTCCTTGCCTGCCAAAACACCCATCCCGCCCCCCCCCCTAATGCCCTTTTCCTTTGCATATGCACACCCAGGACAGAATCTTGGGAATAATAAAAACAAGTTTCATTAAATCTTGTCGTAAAACCCAAATATTGTGAAAAAGGGGTTTCTAAAAACCCAAAACCCCAAATTGGAGTATAGTAGAAGCAACAGTTACATAGCCAAACAACACAAAAACAAAGCACGCAGACCCTACAGCAACAATGGGATGGGGGAAAGGAGGAAAGAGGGGGAAAAAAGGAAAAACAGGGAAATCCCATGCCCCGTCCATGTCCAGAACTACTGTAGGCCACAGATAGCTCCCTCACCCCCCCCCCCTCCCCCCAGGGTCCTCTAAATTCGGGGACGAACCCCCAGCTAAGACCTGTCCATTAATCGTGAAAGTGCCCTTAGCTAGAGATGGAAGATACAAATGGGAGGTCTTAAAAGTTCCCGTGGAAACCCGAGGGGGGGTGGGACCTAAACAATTGATCATCACTATTGAATCACTCCCCCCATTCTTTTTCATGGAATCAAACTCTGCATACCATTCCTCTACAGGGGGGCGGGGAATTTTCCCCTTCGCGGGAAA
>JAODAL010075303.1:0-14053 GCA_025379985.1 Phyllomedusa bahiana
GTTTTTTGACTTTGGCGCACTACAGCTTTTGGTTCAATTGGGACGCAGCTTGCACGTAAATCTTAAAACAGAAATTTTTTATAGTCCCCAAACAGGTAAATTTGGAAAGGTGCAAAAAAATACTTTGTTTTATACAAAACATAACGATATGTTTTTTTTGGGATTTTGGGCGCACTACAGCTTTTGTTTATTGACAAAAGCTTGCACGAAAATCGAAAAAAAGAAATTTTTAAAGTCGCCAAAAGGTGAATTAAAAAGGTTTGCAAAAAATACTTTTTAAATCCGAAAAAAATTTTTCAGATACTTTTTTTTTTTAACTTTGGGCACTACAGTTTTTGTTTTTTTACGCAGCTTGCACGTAAATCTTAAAACAAGAAATTTTTTTATAGTCACCACAGGTAAATTTGAAAGGGCAAAAAATACCGTGTATTAAAACAAAAACATAACAAAACGTGTTTTTTTCTTTGGCGCACTAAAAGCTTTTGTTCATTGACGCAGCTTGCATGTAAATCTTAAAAAGCAATTTTATAGTCCCCACAGGTGAATTGAAAGGTGCAAAAAAAAAACCGTGAAATTATACGAAAACATAACAGAAACTTTTTTTTTGACTTTGGGGGCAATACAGCTTTTTTTCATTGATGCAGCTTGCACGAAAATCTGAAAACAGCAATTTTTTAGTTCACCCAACTAGGTAATTGAAAGGTGAAAAAAATTTTTTTTTGTTTTAAATTTTTAAACAAAACAAAAACAATACGTGTTTTTTGATTTTGGGCGCAATACACTTTGTTCATTATGCAGTTTGGGCACGAAAATCTGAAAACAGAAATTTTATAATCCCCCACAGGTAAAATTAAAAGGTGAAAAAAAAACATTTTTATCCAAATACTTTTCAGAAAGGGTGTTTTTTAAAATTTTCCCCGGCACTAAAACTTTTTTTCCCATTGACCAGTTTTGCACGTAAATCTAAAAACCGCAATTTTAAGTCCCACGGGAAAAATTTAAAAGGGTGAAAAAAATACCAGTTTTGGGTACAAAAACCATAACAGAAAACGGTTTTTTGACTTTGGCCACTGAAAGCTTTTTTCATTGATGCAGCTTGCACGTAAATTTTTAAAAACAGCAATTTTAAAAGCACCACGGGTGAATTGAAAGGTGAAAAAAATACCGGGTATTATACGAAAACATAACAATACGTGTTTTTCACTTTTTGCCAGTCCAATTTTTTTGATAAGACACCTTGCATTTTTAAATTTGAATCCACAATTTTTTTTTGGATTACGGGGAAATTTGAGAATACTGTGATTTGCCGCTTTAAATAAGAAACTTTCCAAAACTTTTCCCATGCCTTCTCAAATTTTTATTTTTCTGAAATGGACGAAATGCGGGTAGTAACCCGAGCAAAGAGGGGGGTAGCAAAATGGAGGTAATTTTAACGAGAGAAGGGGCCCCTTTCCATGCTGGCGAAAACACGCAGGGCCCAGCGGATCGTCATTTTGCAGGACCGCGGGCCCTTTTCCCATCGCGGGGTCGGGGCCCCTTTTGAATCTCAGTAACGAACAGCGTCGCCAAAAAGCCCCTTTGGGTTGGTTAAATTTGCAACCTGCATCCACAGCCCTTACCTCCTCGCCCCCCATTCCCCGGCCAAAAATTGTCGCCCAACCCACATCATCAGCATCCGTCCAACTAACACCCCAAAAATGTCAACCCCGTGTCCCCCACAAAGGGATAATCCATTGTCTAAAGGGACCTCTTTGATGACAAAATGGGGTTGGGGCAAAAGGGCATTTTTAAAAAGATCAAGAGGAAAAAAATTTTTGTTCTTTCTCTGAAAGCCCAGTTTTGATGCCTTTAGAGGAGGAGAAGGAAGGCGGTCCCAAACCGGGGGAAAAAAAACCCCCCGGCCCGGGAAAAGCCTTTCAGGGCCCCTTGCTTTTAGCCCCCCAGCTTCTGGATCAGAAATCAGGACGACCAAAATCACCTTGGTTTTTTGTTGATGATTTATGACGCGTTTCGGAAAACCCCGTGGTCTTTTCCCAGAATTTGCTTGCGAAACGTTCATCTGGGGAAAGAAGGGGGGGAGTGTCAATACGGGTCCCCCCCGCCCCAAAAAAGGAGGGCGGTCCCCAAAGCCGCTGATATATTCCGCCAGCCCCCGGTTCCCCCAAACCCCCCGCTCCTCGCTTTATCGCCGTCAAAAAGGCCAGGGCCCCCCTCAAGCCTGGGGCCTTTTTGAGCAAGCCTCTGTTTTACCCAGGGGGATGTTCCCTATGTCGCCTTTGCCGTAAACAAATTAAAAATAGAGGGAAGGGAAACCTTTAAGTGGTTTAAACCCCCACCAAACCCTGTCTAGTCACATGCACGAAAGCTGGAGGGCAACACTTTGGCCAAAAAAGGCCAACCGCCCCCGGGCCTCCCAAACCCCTTACACACCCCTTGTTTTCCGCCCCTCCTCCCCCCACCCCCCCAACGTTCCTCCTGCCCATGCTCTCAAGTCATGATCAGGGAAACAGCCTCCCCCTTCCCAAAAACCACCGTCCCCAAGTACCACCAGCACCACCAGAGACCCCAACCTACCCCCCCCCTCCCTTTCCCCCAGTTTGAAAGACCTGCAAAGCCGAAAAACGGCCAGTCCCAGCAGCCCCCCTTTCTTTCCTTCCAGGTTTTGGGGCAGAAGAAACACTTTAAAACCCAAAACCCTCCCAAAGCCCCAAAAAACCCGAATGTCGGCATTGCCCCGGGGGTTTTGCCTTGGGAAAATTTTCCTTTTCCATCTGGTGGACACAGATGGGTTTTCCCCCACCATGGGCCCTTGCCGCCCCCAAAACCAGATGCCCCAGCAGGGATTTCTTTGCCAGAAAAACCGTCCCCCCCCTGGCCACCACGTGCATCAAAATTTCAAAAGTTTAAATTTGGCCCCGTTTCACATCTAAAAATATATTTTGAAAACGTAAGCATAGGGGCACACCCGAAAAGGCAATAGCATACATCTAATTTCAAAAATCAGTGGCACACAAAAAATAAAATAAAACACAAGGTATATTTGGAAAATTGGAAATGAAATTTTGCTAAAGGAAAAAAATGAAAAACCTGGGGCTCTTTTGTTTCATTTTTGGGTCAAAGATTTTAAATTAAAACTCACCTCCCAAAAGCGTCAAGGGGATCCCAGCACAGTGATTTCCCCAAACCAAATAACATGGTTTCCTTTACTAAAGTCCGTTTTAGCCCAAAAACTTCCAGGGGGTGACAGGGAAATTGCAATTGAAATTCCTGGGACTGGTTTAAAAGAAGGGGGCAGATTTCAAACAAGCCATTAGAATTTCCATTTTTTCAAATAGACTACAAAAGTTAATTAGGCTGTGCAAAATTTTAAAAAATAATTTTTAAAAAAAGTAAGCAATTTGGGACACGAAAAGGCAAAAAGCAAACTCTTTAAAACAAAAAAACATTTGGGACACTATAAACAAATTTAAAAAATCAAAGGTATATAGGAAAATTGGGAAAAGCTTTACTGGGTAAGGGAAAAAAAATGAAAAACCTGGGACTCTTATTTTACAGTTTTTTTATCAAAGTTGTATTAAGCTCACCTCCCCCAAAAGTGTCAAGGGGGTCCCTTCCCCGAAAAGGTGAGTCCCAACCACTAACATGTTTTCCTCCTAGGAGTCCATTCAGACAAAAAACTCTCAAGGGAAGACAGGATCTTGGGAATTTTAACAAACCTGCACGGTTTAAAAAAACGGGAGAGGGGCAAACAAACCAATGAATTGCCCTTTCTCAAATAGACTACAAAAGTTTTTTTTTGGCCCTTTTTACATCTAAAATAATTTTTAAAAAAAGAAACATAGGTGCAACACTGGGAAAAAAAAATAGGGATACATCAAAAAAAAAAATCAGTGGCACACTAAAAAAATAAGTAAAACATCAAGGTATATAGGAATATTGGGGGAAAAGCATTACTGCTAAGGAAAATATGAAAAACCTGGGACTTTTTAGTTTACAGGTTTTTTTAACAAAGATTGAATTTTAAACTCACCTCCCAAAAAACGGGAAAGGGGGTCCCAGCACAGGTGAGTCCCTAACCACAACATGTTTCCCCTAGGAGTCCCTTTTTAACTAAAACTTTTTCAGGGAGTGAAAAGGAAAATTGCCATTTAAAAAACCTGCACTGGATTTAAAAAAGGCGGCCCAAATGCAGCAAGCCAATGAATTGCCATTTCCCCAAATAGACTCAAAAGTTAAAATTTTGCTGTGGGACATCTAAAATATATTTTTTAAAAACGAAACATAGGTGCACACTGAAAAAGGCAATAGCATAATCTAATAAAAAAATAGTGGCACACTAAAACAAGTAAAACATCAAGGTTAAAAAAATAGAATATTGGAAATTCATTAAATGCTAAGGAAAAAGGGGAAAAAACCCGGGACTCTTAGTTTTTCATTTTTTATCCAAAAATTGTATTAAGCCACCTTCCAATAGCGTAAAGTGATCCCAGCACAGGGGAGTTCCCCAACCACTAACAGTTACCTTTACTAGGGGTCCGTTCCCCGATACAAAAATTTTCGGGGGTGACAGGGAAAATTTTTCTTTTCTTAGTTTTTTCTTAGTTTTTAGTGTGCCACTGATTTTTGTATTAGATCTAAAATTTCAAGCGCATTGTCTGCAGCAGCGCAATGCCATTACGCAGTACGAAGTGACACATGGCCTGACAAGCAGCGGTGCGGACCTCGGGGTGTTGAGCCACCGAGAGTGGAGGCAGGTGAAAGAGCTCTGCACCATCCTTGCCAGTTTTGAAGAAGCCACCAAAATGGTCAGTGCGGATGTGGTGATCTTAGTTCTGGAACGATCGTTGGACACTCTGAAACAACAGGTCCCGCCAGCGACGGAGGAGGAGACGGACACAGATGCGGACACGGAGCCTTTCTCTCCATCAAATCCACAAGGCCCTACAGTTTCACAATTTCATCGGTCTTCATTAGGCAGTGGTTCGGGGTCCAGAGCTAGTGCAAGGTGGCGCATCAGCTCTCAGGGTGCATCATCTCAGGCAAGTCAGGGCTGTGTTGAAGCTGTGCCGGAGGCAGCGGAGGAGTAGGAGGAGGAGGAGGAGGAGGTATTCCTAGACACCGATGTTACCGACGTCCCTGCCTTGGAAAGAGGTTGGCGTGAATTTGAGGCGGAGGAGGAAGATGAGGAAGATCAGTTTGCTAGTGCCCCTCGACCCAGAGGCTTGGGAAATCAAGGCTCCATCTCTCACATGAGTGCTTGGATGCTCCATTTCCTCCAACATGATCCTCGCATTAAGGCCATCAAAATGAACAACAGTTACTGGGTGGCCACCCTCCTGGATCCCCGGTACAAAACAAAACTCAGCACTTTCCTTCCACCCACCCAAATAGAGAGTAAAATGCAGGAAATGGAGACCTTGCTGATTGATCAACTGGAGACATCTGTTGCGTCTGCTTCACGTTCTTCAAATGTCACGGTGGAACAACGCCAGCGACGTGACAGCAGTAGAGTGCCAAGTAGCCGTAGCGGCAGCAGCAGCAGGCAAGGTGGCAGAAGCCTAATGGGTGACCTCTGGCAATCTTTATTTACCACCTCACCAACGCATGCAATGCAGGGCACACATACAACACCCAGAGACCAGCTTAAGATCATGGTGCACGACTACCTGAGTCTCAACACCGATGTTTTTGTATGTGTTCCGGACCCAATAGACTTCTGGGTATCCAAAATGGACGAATGGCCCGAGCTGGCTCGCCACGCCATAGAGGTGTTGTCCTGCCCAGCAGCCAGCGTCATATCTGAGCGGACCTTCAGCACAGCCGGAGGAGTCATTACAGACAAACGCATCCGGCTTTCCACAGATAATGTGGATCGTTTGACTTTCATCAAGATGAATCAGGCATGGATCTCTGATGATGTTGTGGCCCCAATTGCCGAGGTCACCGATTAGTTGCTAGTCTACTTCACATTCCTCTCCAAAACAGAAATTTTCCTCTTGAAAAACTTATTTTTAAAATGATCATTTCTTACTGCAATTTTTATTCTCAATTACCAACAGTTCATTTTGCTGGTTTTGCTGTGAGGAGACTGTAAAAGACACCAAGGTTTCGTGACAAAACCATATTCCATTTACTCACTTCGTCTTTAGAATTTTTTGCGTTTTCAATGGTTTTGGGGTCATGTTGCCTCACAATTTTTAACAGTGGCTGAGAAGTCATATTTATAATTTTTTGGGGTCATGTTGCTGTGACATACAGCAAAAATTATGGTCCTTTGGAACAGACATGTGGCTTTTAAGGGGCATTTCACCCTCACAATTTTTAACAGTGACTGAGAAGTCATATTTATAATTTTTTGGGGTCATGTTGCTGTGAGATAAAGCTATAATAATGGTCCTTTTGAACATAATTTTGGCTTCTAAGTGGCATTTCTCCCTCACAATTTTTAACAGTGGCTGAGAAGTCATTTTTAGAATTTTTTGGGTCATGCTGCTTGAAATGCAGCAATACTACAGGTCCTATTCTAAAAAATGTTGTTTCTAATAGACATTTGTTCTTCACAATTGTCAAAAGTGGCTCATGGGTCATGTTTGAACTTTTTGGGGGGCATTTTGCTTTGACACGAAGCTATACTACAGGTCCTATTATAAAAAATGTTGTTTCTAACAGACATTTGTTCTTTACAATTGTCCAAAGTGGCTCAAGGGTCATGCTTTGAATTTTTGGAGGCATTTTGCTGTGACATGCGGCTATACTACAGGTCCTATTATAAAAAAAATGTTGTTTCTAACAGACATTTGTTCTTCACAATTGTCCAAAGTGGCTCAAGGGTCATGTTTTGAATTTTTGGGGGCATTTTGCTGTGACATGCAGCTATACTACAGGTGCTATTCTAAAAAATGTTGTTTCTAACAGACATTTGTTCTTCACAATTGTCAAGAGTGGCTCAAGGGTGATGGTGCTGTCAGAAACAGGAATAGGTAGGACACTGTTAATGGACACATATTGCAAAAATGACTTGTTTTTGCAAGATCTTTAACATAGCTATCAATCCCTGTATTGAGACAACCCATTTAATATAATTAAAAAAAAGAGAAACAAAGACATGGTGGGATTCCATCCTATTTTAAAAATGTGTTTTCTAGAATTAAACTACTAAAAAACTTGCATGTACAAAATAGCTGTTAAAAAAATTCCTCTGAATTGTACAAGGGAGGTACAGGAAAACTTGACCAGATGTAGGTTATTCAGAGGACATGGAGTATGGAGCACGGACAGAGAACAAAGTACAGAGACCATTTCCTCCAGCACGTTGAGTAAAATGAGAAAAAGAATGCCAAGAAAAAGGGCACCTGGGTGTAACAGGAGCGTTAACCACCAGTATTTCCAAGTGAAGCTCAATTGGTCTGCACTCATACGGAGGGGCAAGCGCTACCCAGGTCTTGACTGTGTACTGAGGAAGGCTGGAGTTCTCACACTTCCGCTTCCGCACTCTGCTTCAGCATGACAGTTTTTCGTTGCTGCGTCATCAGGGCATTTTAACCTGCGTGTTAATAGATGACGGATGCCAGCCTGGGCTCTCACCACACCCACTGTAACTCCGGTCTTGGGTCATGCTGTGGCACAGGTTTAAGGGTCATGCTGCGGTCCAGGACAGGGTTTGTCAATGTCCAGTTCAACTAAAATGGTGGTTGAAAGACTTCTATTTCTGGCACTTTTTAATCTGTGGGTCAGACAGGTTTAAGGGTCATGCTGCGGTACAGGACAGATATAGTTAGTGTCCAGTTCAACTAAAATGGTGGTTCAAAGACTCCTTTTCCCGACACTTTTTAATCTGGGGGTCAGACAGGTTTAATGGTCATACTGCGGTCCAGGACAGGAAAGGTCAATGTCCACTTCAACTAAATTGGTGGTTGACAGACTCCTTTTTCCGGCACTTTTTAATCTGGGGTCATGCAGGTTTGTGGCTCATGCTGTGGCCCAGGACAGGGATAGTCAATGTCCAGTTAAACTAAAATGGTGGTTGAAAGACTCCTTTTTCCGGCACTTTTTAATCTGTGGGTCAGACAGGTTTAAGGGTCATGCTGCGGTCCAGGACAGGGTTTGTCAATGTCCAGTTCAACTAAAATGGTGGTTGAAAGACTACTATTTCCGGCACTTCTTAATCTGTGGGTCAGACAGGTTTAATGGTCATTCTGCGGTAAAAGGACAGATATAGTTAGTGTCCAGTTCAACTAAAATGGTGGTTGAAAGACTCCTTTTTCTGGCACTTTTTAATCTGGGGTCAGACAGGTTTAATGGTCATACTGCGGTCCAGGACAGTTCTAGTCCATGTCCAGTTCAACTAAAATGGTGGTTGAAAGACAGGGATAGTGAATGGTGTGTGACTTTTTTTCTGTGGCTTTTATAGCCTAAGTGTTGTGCTTTCTTTGTCTGCAAATGAGGTAGTTGAATGTACAAATTGGCATGTGCGACAGGGATTGGACCCACATATGTAAAATCCACATGTCTTAAGCCAGGTAGATGTAGTTTTCTGGGACTGAATTAAATTTGGAGAGAATATTTCCTAATGTCTGAGGCTTTCTGGGGACCACTCTACAGCCTTTTGACAAAACAGTTTCCAAGAAATCGTCTTCCCATAATATTGGAAGGCATCTCTGGAAAATGTGTTTGA
Source organism: Phyllomedusa bahiana (assembly GCA_025379985.1). Taxonomy (NCBI): domain Eukaryota; kingdom Metazoa; phylum Chordata; class Amphibia; order Anura; family Hylidae; genus Phyllomedusa; species Phyllomedusa bahiana. Next base: position 8,675 of record JAODAL010075303.1, read on the forward strand.
TCTGATGGAATTGGTGACTGTGATCCAAAACCAAAGTCAATTGGGAATCAGATTTGGCTTTGGTACCATCAGACGGGAACAACAATCGCTCCCTTGACTTCTTCCTCACAATGCAATCGGCTCTAGACAACAGCCCTTCAGGATAGCCTCTAGATTTAAATCTATTTCGAATTCTGCAGCATTCTGCTTCAAAATCTTGTGCAGAAGTGCAATTACGTCGAGCTCTAGTTAGTTCTCCTACAGGGATGGATTTTAAGGTATTTTTAGAAAGAAAACTGCGGTGATGGAGAATGGTATTTCCTGAGGTAGGTTTGCGATAGGTTTTAGTGTTTATAATCTGGTTAGGGTGACCTGTCAATGTTAAGTCCAAAAAGTTGATTGTTTGGTGATGCGTGGAAAAAGTAAAGGATAAATTAAGAGGGTTGTTGTTAAGATAACAAACAAAAGATTGTATGGCAGATACATTGCCGCTCCAGATAAACAGGAGTTCGTCAATGTATCTGCCATACCAGGTGAGGTACTCCAAAAAGGGATTGGCCAAAGTGTAAAGATAGATGGACTCCCACCACGCCATGACCATATAAGGTATATAAGGTGCCCCAGTTAGTAGGTAGGTATAAAGGGCCTCAAAAGTAAGTAGGTAAGTACATAGGGCCCCTTCCAGTAGATGGCTATATATGGTTCCCAAGTAGGTTGCTATAAAGGATCCACCCAGTAGGTAGGTAATAGGGTCACACAGTAGATAGGTATATAGGGTCTCCCAGTGGGCAGCTATATATATTGATGCCATAGGCTTAGGGCCTAGTACCAGCTGCAGTGTGTGATGTTATCATCACATTGCACCACTTGTGCCGGAACATCAGAGGACTGAGCGTTCGGGAAAGGAGCTCCAATCCTGACCGCTCGGCCTGAGTAGCTGCCTTCACTGTACAGATGGCAGCACTGATCACTACATTGCTGGGTCTCTTTTGACTGTGTGGCTTGGGCCCCTCTAGTTTAGGGAAACAGCAACAAAACAAACAAGGTGCAGCCAGCTACATCCAGGACACTGTTGATAGTTCAATAAAACTTCTGATCTTTTTTTTCCAACGATTTAAAAGTCAAAGCATGGAGGATAGGTTACATGGTACACGCATTCATGGCACAATAATACGCCACTGCTGACTGACCATAGGTGACCATGATTAAGGATATCGCTTCTGAAACACGTCGGTCAGCAGTGGCGTATTATTGTGCCATGAATGCGTGTACCATGTAACCTATCCTCCATGCTTTGACTTTTAAATAGTTGGAAAATAAAGATCAGAAGTTTTATTGAACTATCACCAGTGTCCTGGATGTAGCTGGCTGCACCTTGTTTGTTTTGTTGCTGTTTGCCTTGGGTGTGGACTCCGCCTGGCCGTGCTCCTGGGAACTGGGCGCTGATACAAGACAGGTGAGCTGATTCAAACATATTTTTCCTCTAGTTTAGGGGGCCTGTTGAGATTGCCACCACTGCGAACCTTGTAGCTACAACTCTAGTTAACCCCTTTTCTGCTCCAATTGAATATGTCTAATGTAATGAGACCACTTTGTTGGCATCACCATGGAGATAGTCGTAGACTAAAAGGGTGTTGCAAATATATTAAATGCTTATTAGTTGTTAGGGAAAGACCTAAGGGGTTTTCTCACTATGCACTTTCATAGAGTCACAGCCTTCTCTATAATCATTAATGCTGTTCAAGCTGTTGACACATCAGCTCTGCTGTTCCTAGCTATTCCTGTTACACCGACAAAGAATGCAAGAGATTTATAAAGTGTTGTACTCAGGGTGTAGGGCTCTAAAGAGTGTTTACTTAGTTAAATGAGAAGTTTTCAAAGTTTGTAGAGATAAGACTCTGAAGAAGATGACTTATCATGGATGGACTGAGTGACAGCAGCTTAGAGTAATGAGATATAAGAGAGAGAAGGGAGAGGTGACAAGAGGGATTGCTGTAACCAGAGGCACTTGTAAAATCTTATTTATCTACTGGCCAAAGAAAAATCAACAAAGTAATGTTTTTAGAAAAAGTCTGTAATCACCTGTCCCTACAGTACATGCTAAAAGCATATTAAGGAAATTCTTTTAAAAAATGACCTTGTAAATCTGCATGTTTCAGTTCTGCGACTGGTCCTTGTAATTCTGACCAATGACATCACTGTTCATTCTTCACATGGCTCTGCAGCTATTTATAGGCCACAGCGGGCTCTTGCTTGATTTACTGCATGTGACTGATGCAACTTGTGATTGCAGGGTCACATGAAGAATGAATGTTGATGTCATCGGCTGGGATTACTGGGACCAGCCAGGGCACTTGAATGAGCAGGTTTACAAGTTTCTATTTTATTTATATTTTTCTATTTTTAATTTACCCCTAATGACTAACAAGCATTTAGCACTTTTGGAACACCCCTTTAACAGAGATCCCAGGCCTGTCTAGGGCATTTCCTAACTGGTAGTTGTGCATATCTGTAAGAACAGGGGTAAATATGCTGGCATGCAGAAGTATGCCAGTATATGTTTGGAACTGCAGCCGGTACTAGGTCCTACGACTATATCAAAATAAATAAATAAAGTTTTAAATTAATTTAGACATTTAAAAACATAAGGGAAAGACTTTCTTTAACAAGATATATACTTTTTAATTAAAAAGTATATATAAAGACTGTCTAAAAAAAAAATGCGACATAAAGCATGTACACCATTATTGTGGCACAAATTGCGCCATAATTCTGGCATAGTTGCCATTATACAAATCAGTGCAATTTTCTCATACTTTCTGAATATTATCTTTAACCATTTTCCCGGTCGTTTACATAACAATAGTTCGTTGGATGACAATGATAAATGTCCATTATCATCCATTGAATGCATGGACTGTTGATATGCAAGAACCATAACAGAATTTAATATTGATGAAGTGTATGAATGAATTAATTTCCTAAACAAATGCATTTTAAATAACTAAAAATGTGGCTCAAGCAAGGTTACTTTCAATACTTTTATTTAAAAGAGATTGTCACTGGCTACATCTTATAAGGATTTTTTTCTTTTATCATTTATTTTTTAACCAAGGTGTGATACAATTCTTTATTCATTTTGAACACACATGAGTATGTGTTGTGCTCATATTTCTTTGTGCTTATTTATTCCTATATATAAAGCGATATAACTGGAAACTGTAGAAAAGGATCTAGTAACTGCAAAAAAAAGATCAAAATAATATAACCACTAAGAGTAATATCACAAGACTGATGAAAAGGCCACCTTTCAAGAGCAGCAATTCACTGATACATAATAATGACTGGAGACTGTGAACTAGCAATTGTAGAGTGTATAATTGCTAGTTCCGAGTCTCTACCCATTACTATGTATCAGTGCTTTTATTTGAGATTAGGAACCATGTTTTACAGCCAGTGTTTTAGTCGCTTTTGTGACAGTACCCTAAGAGTAATGTTATATAGCGGTACAAAACAACTATGCTTTATAGCTAAAGAGTAAGGTATTTAATTGTTGCATTTTTCAATATAAAATGCACAGATTATATAAAGGGAATATAGCATACATACCATTTAGATGTGTCAGGAAGCAAGGCAGTGTTTTATTATTCTAGTGATTCCTAAATCAATCCTTATGAAACCCTAAGGGTAAATATACATTTGCCATGTATCACTTTTGGAATGATCTTCCTTATGGAAAAAGTGTGGTTTTATAAAACTACATATAATTTCTTTTTTTCAGAATTCATTATTAGCATTTTTAGCTGAAAGTATGAGGTCACTAGATAAAAACAAGTCTCAAACCTGCAGATATACAGATATATTGTATATTATAAAGATCATTGCACAAGTAATTTAATTTGTTTCACTAAGGGTAGTGTCATACAGATGTAATGCAAGTGTATTTCTGTTCCGATATTATGGCCAAATGTCAAAGCCTGACCATGTCATATGACATGAACCAACAGCATCTAAGGTCCCTATTATGTTAGTTTGGGTCAGCTATAGATGTTTACAGCAGTGTACCTAGAATTCAAGAGGCCCTATGGCAAATTGAGATGGCCGACACCTCTTAATGACAGAATACTAATATGACAATATACATTAAGTTGGAAAAATTGCCCTCGATCACTGAGTCTGTCTGATCTATTTAACTGTTTGCGCATCCTCAGCATGAGCGAGTAGTTAAAGCACTTAGCAGAGCAGAAAGAAACTTGCTCTCTGCCCTGCTATTCGACCTAGTATGCCTCTCTACTGCCTAACTAGCTACCTGCAGCCTGCTTACTTGCCTACTTACCACCTAACTACCTAACTACCTATCCGGGCACTACGAACCTACCTTCCTGGGGCCTACCTACCTATATGGGACCTACCAACACAGGACTTACCAACCGATCTACCTTGGGCCTACCTACCAACCTGCCTAGGGCTAACTACCAGCCAACCTAGGGTCTGCCAATTTATCTAACAGTGGTCTACCCACCTATCTAGGGCCTACCTATCACTCTAGAGACTTTCCTGTTTACCTATATGCCTAAGGCTTTGTCTACCTTCTTACCTGTGCTTTTCCTACCTACCTGGAACCTTGCCTGCCAATCAACCTACTTGAAGATTCTACTTACCTACCTAATTGTAGTATTGTCTGACTATCTACCTGCTTACCTGGGGCATTGTCTACCTACCTGGAACTTTGCCAGCCTATTTATCTACCTGGGACCTTGCCTGCCTACAAGTCTACCTTCCTGGGGCCTTGATAACCTACCTGGAGCCTTTTTTATGTACCTACATGGAACTTTGATTAACTGGGTGTTACCTACTGTTGGTCCTACCTACCAACACAATATGATTCTGAGGGATACAGGCCATAACCGTAGCACGATCTCCAGGTAGTCAGTCCTCTGTTCCTCCCCACCTGTCTAGGAGACTGTGTGTCAGGGCTAGGCTGTGCTCAGGCTGTAAGGATCAACAGGCTGCAGCAGCTGATTCGCAACCCCACCGTGATACACTTGCTGCTGACAGTTCTGTGAGTTACAGATGCCCAGCCACTCCGGACAGGGGGCATGTCGCACCGGCCAATGGGAGGACCCGGAGGCTGCTCCAATCAGCTGCAGGGGTGGTATCCAGATATCCCATTTAAACTCCCTGAAGGCTGAGTGCAGCACCTGTGATATTCCTGGCTACCTTGTTTTACTTGTTCTGTATATTGTGGTTTGCTTATCCGTATACCTGACCTCGGCTTGTTCTCCTGACCCCGGCTTGTCTCCTGATTTTGGACCTCGCTCCCGTTCGTGTTTGACCTCGGCTTGTTTATGTCTATCCCTCTGGTTCTGATTTGTGGCTTTGGCGTTCCTATTTTTTTTT
>JAODAL010075304.1:0-14052 GCA_025379985.1 Phyllomedusa bahiana
CTTTTCTTTTTCCCCAGAGCTAAGGTTTATTTTTAAAATTTTATGTTGGGTTGTTAAAGTAAGGCTTTTTATGTGAAAGGTTTTTTTGCAATTTTGTATTGTTTATATGTTGAGCCTATTTGCTCAGGTCACGTGGGTTTTAAAAAGGGGTAAAATGTGGGGCCGCTCTTTTTGGCTTTTCACCCCATAAGGGATATTTTGGGATATAGCGGGGTTAAGGAAAGGAGAATGTTCTGTCCCCTAAGTCCCCAAAGGAAAAAAAAACGTGGGAATTTTGGAGGAATGTGGAGAAACAATAAAAAACTCAATACTGATCGGCAAAAAAGAAAATTAAATGGTGAATCAACAAATGTTTTCTTTATCCTACATTTAAATGAGAATAAATGATGACTGCATAGCAAACCTAGGTTTTGATTTGAGTGATTGGGTAAATCACTCTGTTGTGGTTTTTAATAGTTTTTAATGTCCTTTTACTGACTTTTTAAAAATTTAATTTTTAAAAAATGTTTTTCAGTGATGATTTTTTTTCAAATTTTTCTACTTTTAAAATTTTCGGGGGAGAGTATTTTAAAAAACCCTCTTTAGAGCTAAATCAGTTAAACTTGACTACCTTATACATTCTTTTCAAAGGTTTGGGGTCCCCAGACAATTTTGTGCCCTGGAAAACTCATACTTTTATTTGTCAAATGAGTTGAAAAATGAATAGAAAATTACCCCAGACTTTGCAAGGTTAGAAATAATGATTTTTTTTGGGAAAAATAATTTTCTACTTAATTTGTTTTTGTAAAAGAATGCTCCCTTTGCGAAATTTCCCGCATTGAAGCTTTGGCATTTAGTTTTAAATTTGCTGGGGTAATCTGGAAAAAAATTTACCCCATGCTTCCAGAAGCCCCCCCACAAGGGGTTTGGGTTTGAGGGGGCACCTTTTGGTACCATACGTCAAGCTGTTTCCCACAAACGTTCAAGGGGGTTGAGATTGGTGACTGGTGGCCACTCTTTTGAAGATAAAATTACAGCGCCTGCTTTTTCCCCTAAATAGTTTTGCATATTTGGGAGTTTTTCTTTGGGTCATTGTCCTGTTCGGAGAAATTGGCCCCAATCAAGCGGTCCCGGGGTTTATGCATGGCGTTGCAATATGGGTGATAGTTTTCCCTTATTCAAAACCCCTTTTATTTGTACAAAATCCCCCCTTTTTCCAGCCAAGCAACCCCGACATAATTCCCTCCCTGTTTTGACAGATGGGTCAGGCACTTTTCCGCATCTTTTCAGTTGTTCTGCAATTCACAAATGTTTTCGTGTGATCAAACACCTAAACTTCGATTGTTGTCCAAAACATTTTTTCCAATTTTCCCTTCCCTGTCTGTGTTCTTTTGCCCCTATTATCTTTTCCTTTTATTAGCTGGGCTGATATGGCTTTTTTTGCCCCTCTGCCCTGAAAGGCCCCAAACCGGGGTGCCTCTTCACTGTAGCTTTGGCACTGGCGTTTTTTCGGGGGTACATTTAATGGGCTGCCGTTTGGGGCCTTGAGGATAAATTTTCAAATTTGAGACTTAATGTATTGTCTTGTTGTCAGGGGTTTGGGAGCCCCCCCTTTTTTTTATCTGTAGGCCTGTTTGGGGGCTTATCGAAAAGGGAGTAGTCACACCCTTGTAGGAAATCTTTTGTTTTTTGGCAATTTTTGCATGGATAGCCCTTACTCTAGAAAAAGAATAGACTGCGAGTTTCACATAAAAGTTCTTTTTGGAGTTTAATGAAACAACAAATGTAATGCTCGATTTAATAGTCAAAGAAAGGGGCAGTTTTATAGCTTTTTTACAGAAAAATGTTTTAGTGTGTTTTTAAAGGGTTTTAAAAATATCCAATAGCCCTTTTTACACAGTTAGCAAACACAATGTACTTAGAACACTGGGGGTGTTTGTTGGAAAAAGGGCCCTTTATACCCTTTTAAAAATTGTTAACAAAAGAGTTTGCGTAGAAAAGTATTTACCAAAATTAAAAATGTATATAGTGTATTTTGATTTATTTAAAGTTACCCCCATTGAAAAAAAAAACTGTGTTTCTTTGAAAAAAAAGGAAATTTCAAGTGACCCCAAATTTTGAAAGGAAATTATATTCAATTTTATTCGATTCAATAAACTTGGCTGTAAAAAGGGGGGCCCCAGAAGGGGTATATTTTTAAGATATTCTTTTAAATTGCACAATGCAGTAGGTGAAAAAATTTAGTTTTACCGACCGATGAGCTTTAATTTGCCTAAAAAGGTGCCCAAAATGACCAGAAGAAAGGGGGAGTTGTGCATTAGAGCTGGCTACAACATATCAAGAGGGACAAATCTAGAAACAGGAAAACTAAAAGCAGAAACATAATACATATAATGTGGTAGTACATGAACCACACTTGTTTGGGCCTGACGTATAATAAAATGTTGAACAAATTTTTAACCCATTTTTTCAAATGGATGGCCCCAAATCTATAGACTAGTATAATGGTACAAGACTGTCATAACAATCCAGACCAAGTGCAAATTGGTGTGGCTGAGGGCAAAGTTGTCCTATAAATACATTGCATTAAATACAAATATTAATTATTTGAAAGTAATACTAGAAAAAATAAAAAAAACTAAATGAAAATTTAAAAACTATTAAATTAAATTATAAAATTAAGAAAAATTATTAAAATATAAAATATAAAAAAAAATAAAAAAATTCATAATATAAAATTAATCTAAAAAAATTTCTTAATAATATTAAAAAAATTTAATAAAAACTAATTAAAACCAATACGCATTTACATAAATTCCTGTTTCGTTGGGTATTTATGGAGTTATTGGCTTGCAGCTGTTGACTAGCATGCATTGCACACACAAGCTCCAAAAAAATGCTTGGACCAGGTACTTATAAATATAGATACTCCCAAAAAATCGGGTAAAGTGCTCACAAAAAGAAACTACACAAAAGAAAAGGGATTCTTATCAATTTTATAAAAATATAATAATTTTTTTTAATAAATAAAGAAAAAAAATTTTTTAAGCAAAAAACAAGATAAATCAAAAAATACTAAGGACGACAAAGAACTAAATGTAAAAGGGCACCAGCTGGTAAAGCTCTAATAATATTATTAATCTACAAAGAAACATTACACCTCTCTCAACATAGTTAAATATACAACGGCAACAAAGGCTAGAACATGTATTAGAGACACAATTCATAGTAGTATAATGAAAGATAATTCAATTCCCTATAGTGAAAAAGCTTAATTCCAGCGAGTGCCTCCCCCACACAGTTTTTTGCTGAGGAAGCGGTGGTGAAACGTGCGTTGGGCTGAGGGCACTCGCTGGAATTAGAGCTTTCCACTATAGGTAAATTGATTTTTTTTCATTATACTACTATGATTTGTCTTATACAGCTCTGCGCTTGATTATTGGGTTATTCTATCCCTATGCAAAATCCTGATATTTATATTTTCTGTTTTTAACTATAGTGTTGAGCGATTATAACAAACAAAGTTGAATCGGCACGGTTTTTGGTTTGTTAAAAAATTTCGATTAGCGTTTAGTTTAGGTTTTTGAATATGCGCATAATCTATTACTATCGCACCAATTTCGGCGCTTTGTCATTTTGGTGGCCAGCAAATCAGCTTAGAGCTAGAGCAGGGTGAGTGGGTGTGCGACGTCATGCTGTGATGTGTATGGTTGTCATTGGGGTGGAAAAATCACTGACCTCGTTTTGCATAAAACAGCCCTCCCGTTCGCATCAGTGTGTCAGTGTGTTCATAAGAGCAGGACGTGTGTTAGCTCTCTCCCCAATACAGCTCAGCTCAGAGACACAGTTCTTTTTTGTTCACACAGACAACTATGCTTTTAGTTGTGAACATTAGAATATAGGTAGATTAGAGAATTTCAGTTCTTAGTTAGTTAGGCTGAGACTTTTAAAGAAGCATCTAGCCCTGTACAGCCACGGGGGGGAGGAGGGCGTTAGGGAGTGCGGGCGAACACAGACAGACAGGCAGGCTTTTGAAAGGAGAGTGTATATTGTGCAGCCCAGACTCTGCTTTGAACCTACATTGAAATGGCTTTTTTTACCAGTTTTTGCCCAGCACACCTCACATCTGAGGTGAAATAGTGCCTTTTATTTTGTGCAGCCCGTTTTTGTTCAAAAACCCACCTTGTACTTACATTAGGATACAGAAATTATCTAGTAACTGCTGTTGTATTTCATAGGTGAAAAAACCCACCTTTTATTATCCATACACATTTTAATTTGGTGTTTTTCACTTTGGCGCAGGCCATTTTTGTTCAAAGATCCACCTGGTACTTACATTAGGATACAGAAAATTTCTAGTAACTGCTGTTGTGTTTCATTGGTGCAAAACCCACCTTTTATGATTCGTACACAATTTAATTACGTGTGTTTCACTTTGGCGCAGGCCATTTTTGTTCAAAGACCCACCTTGTAATTACAAGGATACAGAAATTTTATAGTAACTGCTGTTGTATTTCATTGGTGCAAAAACCCACCTTTTATTATCTGTACACAATTTAATTAGGTGTTTTTCACTTTGGCGCAGGCCATTTTTTTTTCAAAGACCCCTTGTACTTTCATTAAGATACAGAAATTTTCTAGTAATGCTGTTGTATTTCATTGGTGCAAAACCACCTTTTATGATCCGTACACTAATTAATTAGATGTTTTTCACTTTTGGGGCAGGCCAGTTTTGTTCAAAGACCCACCTTGTATTTATATTACGATACAGAAATTTGCTAGTAACTGCTGTTGTATTTCATTGGTGCAAAACCCACCTTTTATGATCCGTACACAATTTAATTAGATGTTTTTCACTTTGGCGCAGGCCAGTTTTGTTCAAAGACCCACCTTGTATTTATATTACGATACAGAAATTTGCTAGTAATTGCTGGTGTATTTCAAAGGTGCAAAACCCACCTTTTATTATCCGTACACAATTTAATTAGGTGTTTTTCACTTTGGCGCAGGCCATTTTTGTTCAATGACCACCTTGTTTCTTACATTAGGATACAGAAAGTTTCTAGTAACTGCTGTTGTATTTCATTGGTGCAAAAAACCACCTTTTATTATCCGTATAACATCTAAATAGCTGTTTTTTGCACTTTGGTTTGCCCAGTTTTTTTAAAATAGCCACCTTCTAATTAATTTGGATACAGAAATTTCTTAATTAACTGTTGGTGTATTTCATTGGTGCAAAAACACCTATGTTTTTCGTAAAACTGGGCATTTTGTAAATCCCTGGGAACTGAAGGAAGAACACTATTGATTTGTCTTAAAAGGGTTTTTTCCCACCAGACCGCATTTCAAGGTATTTGCTAGAAACAATTCAGTTTCTAATCCTAGTTGGCTGTAGGAAATTAGAGGGATTTAAGAATAAGTGACTGTCAAAAACTCTTCCATATCTTCTTAAATTTTTATCTTTCTGAACATGGAGCAAAATGCAGGTGGTAAGCGAGCAAAGAGGGGTGTAGGACATGGTGGTAAGGGTACAAGGAAGGTGCTCCTTCCAGTGCTGGCGACAACACGCAAGCCAGGGGTCGTCTGTTGCAGGACCGTCAGCCTGTCATCGCTGGGTCAGGGCCCTGTGAATCTCAGTAACGAACAGCGTTGCCAATCTGTTCTTCAGTGGTTGATGCAACCTGCATCCAGCAGTCTTACCTCCTCGTCCTCCCAGTGATGGCCACAAATGTCGTCATCAGCATCATCAGCATCCATCCAACATGAAACGAAGACAGCCCAGATGTCAACTCGTGTACCCACCACTGTGGATAATCCATTTTCTGAAGACCTCTTTAATGACAAAATGCGATTGGGGTCAGAAGGCATTTCCAAAGATTAAGAGGCCAAAGCGGATGATTTTGTCTGCTCTGCCTCCCAATCGCTCATGCCATCAGAGGATGAGAAGGACCCGGCCAATCAGCAAAAATCCCGGGCGGTCGGAAAACACCTTGCAGTGCCTTTTTACTTTGTAGTCCACAGCTCCTGATGCAGAATGTCAGGACGGGGAAGTCACCTGTGTTGATGATGATGATGACGACGACATTGCGGACCCAAACGTGGTCTTTTTTCAGCAAAATTTTGCTTGCAAGTGCTTCATCACGGGGACGAGAGGAAGACGATGGGTTAGTGTCATTTAGGCTTCCGCTCAAAAAGGGAGAGGGCGGCGCAGAAGTCCGCTGAGATGATTCCCGCCTTCACGATCAGCGGAAACACCGCTCCTCGCTTTTTCGCCATCGAAAAGGTCCAGGACCTCTCAAGCCTGGCCTTTTTCGAGCAAGCCTCTGATTCACCAGCGATGTCATATGCCGCCTTTGCCGTAAACGCATCAGTAGAGGGAAGAATCTTAGGTGTTTTAAACCAACACCAAAATGTCTAGTCACATGCAGCGGAATGCATGAGTTGAAAAGGAGGCAACCCTTGGCCAAAAAAGGCCACACGAAAGCCAGGCTTCCAACCACTGTCACACCCTCTGTCTCTGCCTCCCCCCTCCTCCGCCCCACAAGCGTTCCTCAGCTGCCCATGTCTTCAGAGTCATGTCAGGGGTCAGCCTCCCGCTTCAGCCCCCACCGTCGCCCGAGTTTCCACCAGCACCACCAGAGACCCATCCACCCATTCTCCTTTACCCGTTTGACGACCTGCACGCCGTACAACGGCCCGTCTAGCAGCCAGCCTTCTGTTTACCAGGTTTTGGGAGCAGAAGAACACTTTAACCCAAACCCATCCCAAGCCCAAAAGCCTGAATGTCGGCATTGCCAGGTTTTGGCCTTGGAAATGTTGCCTTTCCGTCTGGTGTACACAGATGGGGTTCCAAACCCCGTCATGGCCCCTTTCCTCCCCCCAATCCAGATGCCGAGCAGGCATTTCTTTGCCCGAAAAAATCGTCCCTGCCCTGGCCAGCCACGTGTCATCTAAAATTTCAAGTGCGTTTTCTGATCTGTGTCCGGCAAAGTCCATCTGACCACCGACACATGGACTAGTAAGCATGGTCAAGGCCGCTATATCTCTGTGACAGCTCACTGGGTGAGCTGGGTGAATGTCTCTGGTGGTAACGGTGGCTCTCAGGCTTGGCACACGCTCTTCAAAAACCCCCAGGGATGGTTCAGGGTTCTTCCCCCAAGATCCCCTGGTTGCATCACGTGCCCAGAGATCCAGGCCGTGTTGAAATTAATCTGTCTTGGATACCGTCAAACACAAGGTCAGGAGCTGTGGAAAGGCTCTCGCAACGGACCGAGCCCCTGGTGGGTGACAAGAACCTTGTGCCAGGGAAGTGATGTGTGATAACGGTCGAAATCTGCCGGCCCCCCTTAAGATCGGTAGGTGGAGCACTCCCTTGCTGGCACATGTCATGAACCTTATCGTCCCAGAAATTTCTAATGCGCTACCCGGGGTCTGGACTGCCTGCTGAGGAAGGCTCGAGGTCTGAGCTCGCACTTCCCCCGTTCGCACCCTGCTTCGTTTCCCCTGCTGGTTGCAGCATCAGCTAGGCCTCCCTGTCAACTGTCTCATTGTTGACGTGGCAACACATTGGAATTCCACCCTCCACATGCTCCAGCGATTGTGGCAGCAGCGCAATGCCATTACACAGTAAAAAGTGACACATGGCCTACAAGCAGGGCGGTGCGGACCTCGGGGTGTTGAGCCCCCGAGATGGAGGCAGGTGAAAGAGTCTGCACCATCCTTCCCTTTTTTAGAAGCCATAAAAAGGGTCAGTGCGGATGCCCCAACGACGGAGGGGAGACAGAAAAGGGCCTTTCTCTCTGTGAATCCAGAAGGGACAGATTAAATTTTTTCGGTTTCATTAGGCAGGGGTTTTTTGGGTCCGGGGGTGTGCAAGGAAAAGCCCCTAGCTTCGGGGTGATATCTGAGGAAGTGGGCCGTTTTGAAGTGTGCCAGAGGAAGGGGAAAGGGGGGAGGAGAGGTATTCCGGACCCGCGTTACTGAATCCCTGATTTGGGAAAGAGGGGGCACGAATTTGAGGTGGAGGGGAAAGATGAGGAAGATCATTTGCTATGCCCCTGCCCCAGGGTTTTGGGGGAAATAAAGGGCTCCATCTCTAAATCAGTGTTGGATGCCCTTTTCCCTAAAGACCCTCCTTGGGCCCATAAAATGAACAACAGTTACGGGGGAGGCCACCCTCCTCGATCCCCGGTAAAAAAACAAAACTTAGCACTTTCCTTCCACCCCCCAAAAATAGAGAGTAAAATGCAGGAAAGGGACCTTGCTGATTGATAAATGGGACTCTGATGCGTCTGCTTCACGTTCTTCAAATTCCGGTGGAACAAGTCAGCAAGTTACAGCAGTAAAAGTGCCAAGTACCGTACGCAGCGCAGCAGCAGGATTGGGCGAAGCCTAATGGGTGACCCTGGCAATCTTTATTTACCCCCACCAAGCATGAAATGCAGGGCACACAAAAAAACACCAGAGACCGGCCTTAAGTTTATGGTGCCGACTATCTGCGTTCAAACCCGATGTTTTTGGGATTTTCCCGGCCCAATCGATTTGGGTATCCAAAAGGATAAAGGGCCCCAGCCCGCTCGACACCCTAGGGTGTTACCCCCCAGCACCCAGCGAATCTGAGCGGACCTTCAGCACGCTGGAGGACCATACGACAAACGCATGGCTTTCCACAAAAATGGGATCTTTTTGACTTTCATCAAGTTTAATCGGAGGTCTCTATGTGTTGTCCCCCAATTTCCCCCGAAGTCAACGATTAGTTGCCGGTTACTTCAATTCCTTTCCAAAAAAAAATGGTCCTTTTTAAAAATTTTTTTTTTAAATGAAATTTTTATGCTTTTTTTTCCATTTCCCAAAAGTATTTTGCTTTTTGCGGTGGAGACTGTAAAAACCAAGGTTCAAGCAAAACCGTATTCCTTTTACCACTTTATTTTTAGAATTTTCGCTTGTCAATTTTTTGGGGTCTTGTTGCTGTGAGTTACGTTAATCAGGGTCTTTGGAACAAAAGTGGTTTTTAAGTGCTTTTCCCCCTCAAAATTTTTAACAGTGGGGAGAACCCTTTTAAATTTTTTGTGTATGCTCTTTGAAAGAAGCAATCTTACGGGGTTATATTTTTTTGCCGACTTTTTCCCAAATTGGGGTGGGGGCCGGGTTTTTTTTGTTTTGGGGGGGGCGTAAAAGCAGATTGGCCCCATTATAAAAAATGTGGTTTTGAGACTTTGTTTTAAAATTGAAAGAGGGGGCTCAACGGGTGTGGTGCTGTCAAAAACAGGAAAAGGTAGGACACTGTTAAGGCCCAAATTGAAAAAATGACGTTTTTGAAAAGACTTTCAGGCTAGAAATCCCTGTAGTGGACAACCCTTTTAATACATTTAAAGAAAAGAGAAACAAAGAGTGGGGTTCCACCCCAATTTTTAAAAAGTGTTTTTAGAATTAACTACTAAAAAACTTGCATTACAAAATAGCTGATAAAAATTTTCCCTCTGAATTGTACAAGGGAGGTACGGGAAAGACTTGAACAGATGTAGGATTATTCAGAGGACATGGTGTAGGGGAAAAAAATTCGCCCCCCCAAGAACAGAGACAATTTCTCCAACACGTTGAGTAAAACGAGAAAAGAATGCCAAGAAAAGGCACCCGGTGAAACAGGAGCGTCAACCACCAGCATATCCCTGAAGTCAATTGGTCCGCACTCATACGGGGGGCAAGCGCTCCCCTAGAGGCATAAATTTCTCTAGCGCACCAGGTCTTGATTTTGTATGAGGAAGGCTGGAGGTCTTTGCTCAAACTTCCCCTTCGCACTCGCATCAGCACGGGCTGTTTTCGTTTCTGCATCTAAGGGCATTTTTTGCCGTGTTTAACGGAGAGAACGCCCCGCCTGGCTCTCACCACCCCCTGTAACTTTGGGCACTGCTAGCTGAACCTGCTTGCTAATAGATGACGAACACCCCCCTGGCTCCACCGCACCCACTGTACTCGGGCCGCTAGCTAACTGCGTTTAATAGAGGGCGGAGCCAGCCCTTGCCCCTCACCACACCCCCGTAAGTCCCGGCCCCGCCAAATGAAACCCGGGTGATCCACGTCACAGCCCCACCCGCCCTTTATCAGTAATTTTTCCCCCCAACCCATTTACTGAATGCAGGATTTTCAAAAGGCCTTTTGACCTATGGGGGCATCTGTTTTGTTTGCTTCACATTCTAATGTCAGGGGGAAAAAATTCACCAGTAGAAAGGGAAAATAGCCTAGCAGCAGCATAATGGGAAAACGGTTGTTTTTAATTAGTTTATTTTTTATTTAGAATTTTTGATGATGGGCATAAGGGCACCCTGTGGGGTTTTTTGGGGCTGCGCATCCGGGGATGGATGTCAAAGTCCGTTTAAATAAAATGGGGGTTGAAAAACCCCCTTTTTCGGCACTTTTTAATCTGTGGGTCTACAGGGTTTTGGGTCTGCTGCGGTCCAGAAAAGGCATAGTCAAGTCCGGTTCAAATAAATGGTGGTTCAAAACTCCTTTTTCCGGCACGTTTAATTGTGGGTATTCAGGGTTTTTTAGGGCATGCTGCGGTACGGACATTTATCA
The DNA here is from genome assembly GCA_025379985.1 of Phyllomedusa bahiana. Classification (NCBI taxonomy): domain Eukaryota; kingdom Metazoa; phylum Chordata; class Amphibia; order Anura; family Hylidae; genus Phyllomedusa; species Phyllomedusa bahiana. Next base: position 10,555 of record JAODAL010075304.1, read on the forward strand.
AATTTTCCAGTTCAACTAAAAATTTGGTTTAAAACTCCCTTTTCCGGGACTTTTTAATTGTGGGTCAGAAGGTTTAAGGGTCATGCTGTGGCCAGGAAAGGATAGTAATGTCCGTTCAACTAAAAAAGGGAGTTTAAAGACTCGTTTTTTGGCACTTTTTAATCTGTGGGTCAGACAGGTTTTGGGGGATCTGCGGTCCGGACAGGTTTGTCAAAGTCCAGTTAACTAAAATGGGGTTCAAAAGACTTTTTTTTTCCGGACTTTTTAAATTGTGGGTCTACAGGTTTAAGGGTCATGCTGGGCCAGGGGCAGGTATAGTCAATTTCCAGTTTCAAATAAAAAAGGGGGTTTAAAAAACCCGTTTTTCCGGGATTTTTTAAATTGGGGGTTGCAGGTTTGGAGCTCATGCTGCGGTTCCCGGCAGGTATGTCAATGTTCAGTTAACTAAAATGGTGGTTGAAAGCTCCTTTTTTCCGGGGCACTTTTTTTTAAACTGTGGTCAGACAGGTCTAATGGTTACTGCGGGCCAGGGGAAAATTTATTAATGTCCCCGTTCAACTAAAATGGTGGTTAAAAGACTCCTTTTTCTGGCACTTTTTAATTCTGTGGGTCAGACAGTTAAGGTCATGCTGCGTTCCAGGACAGGGATAGTAATGTCCAGTTTTATTTTTCAAGTAAAAATGATGGTTTTCAAATAATACTGCCTTCTGGCACTTTTTAATTTTAGGTCATGCAGTTTAAGGTCATGCTGTGGTACAAGACAGGAATAGTGAATGGTCTGGACTTATTTTTCTGTGACTTTTTATACCTAAGTGTGTTGCTAAGATGTAGCATGTATCCAGTTTACTGTTGTGGATGTAATACCAGCTTCTCCAGCCCCTCTTTGGGTGTTAAGAATGAAGTGTGTTGTTCCTCTCCCATAGACTTTAATGGTCATCTGCAATAATCTTGTTATCTGACTATGCAGAAATCGTCATGAAATTGCCGCAATCGACTATCGAATCGATAACGATAGTTGACACAATCGCTCATCACTAGTTAAGTAGCAAAAAGGGAGGTGATTTGAAATTTTTATATTTTTTTTTATACTTTAAAACATTCTTCTTTTTTTTTTTCTGTTACATTGAGACCTTCTATAGTACTTGACCACAAGGGGGCGCGATCATTAGTACACCCTTCTGCATTGTATAAACAATACAGAAAGGTGAACAACAATGGCAGGAAGTGGTATATTGGCAGATATAGCTTCCAGCCGCCATATTAACTGATCAGCACCGTGCTGCAGTGCTGGTCAGAGTGAGAAGTGGTGATTACTGAGTAATCATGCTACACAGAACATTATCAGCACCATGATATATGGATACATATGGTGACCATACGACTTTTGGCGGTTCAGTCACGCTTTTTGCGGCAGTGCCCCAGGGGCCATTCTGGGCACTGCCATAGCCCGGGAGCTGGCAGCAATCTCCTCAACTGTATGCACCTCCTCTGGGGGACATTTTCCTGCCTATGGGGGACACTTACCTGCCTATGGGGGACATATACTGCCTATACCTGCCTAAAGGGGACATTAAGCTGCCTTTACCTGCCTGTGGGAGACCTATGCCTGCCTATACTGACTGTGGGGGACCTATGCCTGCCTACACTGACTATGGGGGACCTATGCCCGCTTTCACTGACTATGAGGGCCCTATGCCTGCCTACCATACAGACTATGAGGGACATATACTTGCCTACAACTGGGGGCCCTATGTACCTATAACCTACTGGTGGGACCTATATGCCTACCTACTTTATTAGGGCCTACATAGAAACGATGGGTGACTCCCCATCCCCAACAGCAGGCATCCAACTTTATTATCTTAGGAAAGTGGGTCACCAAGCTTTTCTATATAAATTCCCATTATGCGTATATAAACCCCCGGTAGGTAGGTAGGTAGGTAGGTAGGTATATAGGTGTTGAAAAAATGAGGATTGTAAAAATTTGTGTGGTAAATTGTGCAGGAATGAGTCGTGGCTGGGAGAAGGCCTCATGATGGTCTGGGCCGGATGGAGAAGAATAAAGAAAGTGAACGACTCCGATCAGAAAATACATCAACTGTGAGTCCTTAAATGTAACTGCTCTGTAATCAGTTATGTCTCTCCAGGGCACCTGTCTACACTGGTATCTACCACTATATGGTCTTCACTAATATTCAGTCTTCACTATATGATCACTGTATGGCGGTAGTATTGAGTCTGTGTACATTGGTATCTACCACTATATGGGCACTGTATGAAGATGATATACAGTCTGCAGAGCCTGTGTACACTGGTATCTATCACTATATGGTCACTGTGTGGTGGAAATATTGGTTGTAGTGAAATGGTGTAGGTTCAGGCACAGTTTGGCAGCATCTCTCAGCTCTCCTGGATGCTGAACAGGCTATCCAACATCCAGGAAAGCTGTGTGATACCAAACCCCTCAATTAACGTTCTTCCACAGATGTTACACAGTAGTTAGGTATATTGGGCTTGACATAGCAACCAATCAGAGCGCCTCTTTCATTCAATATAGTGCTCTGAAAAAATGAAAGGGGCGCTGATTGGTTGCTATGGGCAACAAGAAAAGTCTTAGACCAAGACAGTTTTCATACATGTCCCCCTTAGAGAACATTTACTAAAACCCATCTGATGTATAAATTCCCATCTGATGTAACCCATTCAATGTATAAAACGAAAGTCACTTCGAGCCATAAACAGGTTCCACACATAGACCTAGACAGTTTTAATACATGTCCCCCTAAGACGTTCTTTGTTGCTTATAGCAACCAATCAGAGCTTCTCTTTCATTCTTTCAGAGCACTATATGAAATGAAAGGGGAGCTCTGGTTTCTATGGGCAGCAAAGAAAGTCATAGACCAAGGCAGCTTTCATACATGAGGGGACGACGCGTAATCCATGCATATCAAAGGGGCCGGCCGGGGTATGGTCCCCCTCGTGCTTTGGAAATACACGCTGATTAGCGCATGCATCCAAAACACCCGGCGTATTGAGGCACGTGCTATATGCGCCGCAATACACCGTGTGAACATAGTAATGATAAACAGAGAATAACCAGCTTGACAATAGCAGTCCTCATGCAAACTCTCGTGCACGATCTGCGCTCCAAGGTGCGCAAAGTAACATAGAAAAGTGAAGTCCAATAGATCAGCACTGAGATGGCAAATGGTGAGGAACTTTATTTGAAAAACTGCCGGTACAAAGATACAATGTGCAGAGGCAGGCAAGCAAATCAGAAGGACATGATGGAACAAATCGCTGACACGTTTCAGGCAGCACAGCGCCCTTAGTCGTAGCAATAATCAGTTGAAAAGCAAGCCTCTATATAGTGTGCTAAAACCAATTAATTGATAAAAAAAAACAAGAACACCTGGGACCATGACGCTGTCGCCACGTGAAAGATGAACACAGGAAACACGTCACCGGATCCCGGAAGACGCAAGTGATTCACAGTGG
>JAODAL010075305.1:0-14052 GCA_025379985.1 Phyllomedusa bahiana
GGGTAAATTTGATGGGTGCCAAAAAATCCTTTTATTATCCAAATACATTACAGATACGTGTTTTTTCACTTTGCCGCACTACAGCTTTGTTCATTGAGGCACCTTGCACTTAAATGTGGATAGAGCAATTTTGTAGTCACCACATGTGAATTGAAAGGTGCCAAAAATACCTTGTATTATCCGAATACATTTTCAGATACGTGTTTTTTCACTTTGACGCAGGCCAGCTTTGTTATAGATCTACGTTGCAGTTAAAATTGAATACAGCAATTTTGTAGTCACCACAGGTGAATTGATAGGTGCCAAAAATACATTTTATTATCCGAATACATTTCGGATACGTGTTGTTTCACTTTGGCACAGGCCAGCTTTGTTGATAGATCTACTTTGCAGTTAAATTTGAATACAGCAATTTTGTAGTCACCACAGGTGAATTGATAGGTGCCAAAAATACCTTTTATTATCCGAATACATTTCAGATACGTGTTTTTTCACTTTGGCGCAGGCCAGCTTTTTTGATAGATCTACTTTGCAGTTAAATTTGAATACAGCAATTTTGTAGTCACCACAGGTGAATTGATAGGTGCCAAAAATACCATTTATTATCCGAATACATTCAGATACGTGTTTTTTCACTTGCGCAGGCCAGCTTTGTTTATATATCTACTTTGCAGTTAAATTTGAATACAGCAATTTTGTAGTCACCACAGGTGAATTGATAGGTGCCAAAAATACCTTTTATTATCCGAATACATTTCAGATATGTGTTTTTTTCACTTTGGCGCAGGCCAGCTTTGTTGATAGATCTACTTTGCAGTTAAATTTGAATACAGCAATTTTGTAGTCACCACAGGTGAATTGATAGGTGCCAAAAATACCTTTTATTATCCGAATACATTTCAGATACGTGTTTTTTCACTTGGCGCAGGCCAGCTTTATTGATAGATCTACTTTGCAGTTAAATTTGAATACAGCAATTTTGTACTCACCACATGTGAATTGAAAGGTGCCAAAAATTACTTTTGTTATCCGAATAGATTTCGGATACGTGTTTTTTCACTTTGGCGCAGGCCAGCTTTGTTGATAGATCTACTTTGCAGTTAAATTTGAATACAGCAATATTGTAGTCACCACAGGTGAATTGATAGGTGCCAAAAATACCTTTTATTATCCGAATACATTTCAGATACGTGTTTTTTCACTTTGGCGCAGGCCAGCTTTGTTGATATATCTACTTTGCAGTTAAATTTGAATACAGCAATTTTGTAGTCACCACAGGTGAATTGATAGGTGCCAAAAATACCTTTTATTATCCGAATATATTTAAGATATGTGTTTTTCACTTTGGCCCAGGCCAGCTTTGATGATAGATCTTCTTTGCAGTTAAATTTGAATACAGCAATTTGTAGTCACCACAGGTGAATTGATAGGTGCCAACAAATACCTTTTATTATCCGAATACAATTAAGATACGTGTTTTTTCACGTTGGCGCAGGCCAGCTTTATTGATAGATCTACTTTGCAGTTAAATTTGAATACAGCAATTTTGTAGTCACCACAGGTGAATTGATAGGTGCCAAAAATACCTTTTATTATCCGAATATATTTACGTACGTCCTTTTTCAACTTTGCTGCAGGCCAGCTTTGTTGTAAGATCTACTTGCAGTATATTTTGAAATCCAGCAAATTTTGTTTGATTTGAGAGGTATTTGATAATAGCTGTGATTTGCCGTCTTTTAAATAAGAGACTTTCCAAAACTCTTCCAATCTCTCTCAAATTTTGATATTTCTGACATGGAGCGAATCAGGTGGTAAGCGAGCTAAGAGGGGGGTAGGACATGGAGGTAGAAGACGAGATAAGGCGCTCCTTGTCCAGTAGCTGGCGACAACTACCGCCAAGCCAGCGGATCGACAGTTGCAGGACCGTGCAAGCCTTTCAACGCTGGGTAACGGGCCCTGTGAATCTCAGTAATGAACACGTCGCCCAATCTGTCCTTCAGTGTTAATGCAACCTGCATCCAGCAGTCTTACTCCTCGTCCACCCCAGTCAAACGGCCACAAATGTCTTCATCAACATCAACCAGCATCCCGTCCAACATGATGACAGCCCAAATGTCAACTCGTTACCCACCACTGTGGATAATCATTTTCTGAAGACCTCTTTGATACACAAAAGCGGTTGGGGTCAGAAGGCAGTGTAAAAAGATCAAGAGGCCTAAAGATGATGATTTTCTCTGCTCAGACGCCCAGATTACTGATGCATCAGAGAGGGGAAGGAAGCCGGTCAATCGGCAAAAATCCCGTTGGTCGCAACTGCCTTGCAGTACCTCTTGCTTGTAGCCCGCAGCTCCGTGGATTCAAATGTCAGTACGACGAAGTCATCCGTGTTGATATGATATGAACGACATTGCGGATCCAACGAGGTCTTTTCAGCGAAATTGCTTGCGAGCGCTCATCATTGGACGAGGAGGAAAGACGATAGGGTAGTGTCAGTACGAGGTTCCGCCTCAAAAAGGGAGTTGGCGGTCCGCAGAAGTACCGCTGATAATGATTCCCGCCGGCCACGTACAGCGCAAACCCCCTGCTCCTCCTCCTCCTTAATCGCCGACAAAAAGGTCCAGGACCTCTCAAGCTGGCCTTCTTGACAAGCCTCTGAAAATTACCCAGCGATGGTCATAATGCCGCCTTTGCCGAAACGCATAAGTAGAGGCAAGAACCTTAGGTGGTTAACACCACAAACATGTCTAAGTCCACAAGCAGCGAATGCCAAGAGTAGAAATGGAGGCAACACTTGGCCAAAAAGGCCAGCACCGACGGCGGGGCCCTCCAACCACTGTCCCACACCCTATGTCCCTCCGTCCTCCTCCTCCGCCACCACCAAGCGTTTCCACAGCTGCCCCATGGTCTCTCAGAGTCATTGTGAGTCAGTGATCAGCCTCCTCTTCATCAGCCTCCCACTGTCCGCCCGACGAACCACCAAGCACCACCATAGACCCATCCATCCCCTTCTCCAACACGATTTTTGAAACCCGCAACGGCCGTACAGCGGCCATTCTAGCAGCTAGCCTACTGTCTACGCAGGTTTGGGAGCAAAGAAACACTTTAACCAAAACCATCCCAAAGTCCAAAAGCCTAATGCGCATTGCCAGGCTTTTTGGCTCGGAAATATTGCCTTTCGTCTGGGCGGACACAGATAGGGTTCCGCCACGTCATGTGCCCTTTCCTGCCCCCAATACCAGATGCCGCCAGGCATTTTCTTTGCCAGAAAAGCGTCCCTGCCCTGCCAGCCACGTGTCATCTAAAATTTCAAGCCCTTGCTGCATCTTGTCCGTAAAAGTCCCATCTGAACCACCAACACATGGACTTAGTAAGCCCACGGCCAAGGCCGCTATATCTCCTGTGACAGCTCACTGGTGAGCTGGGTGGATTGTCTCTGGGGTGACGGTGGATCTCAGGCCCTATTCGTCCGCACTCTCTCAAAATCCGCAGCGTGATGGTGCAGGGTCTTTCCCCAAGGTCCCTCTGGTGGCATCACGTTGCCCAGAGAAACCAGGCCGTGTTGAAATTAAACTGTCTTGGATACCGTCCACACAGCAGGTCCGGGAGCTGTGGACGGCACCTCCACAACAAGACCGAGCGCTGGCTGGGTGATAAGAACCTTGGTGCCCGCAAGGTGGTGTTGCGATAACGGCTAAAACTTGCTGCCGCCTTAAGATCCGGTAGGCAGGAGCACATCCCCTTGCCTGCACATGTCATTGAACCTTGTCGTCCAAAATTTCAAAAGAGCATCCGGGTCCAGGACTGCCAGCGAGGAAGGCTCGAAGTCCTAAGTTCGCACTCTGCCGTTCGCACCCTGCTGGTCGTCCCGCCTGGCCTGGCGTGTGCAGGGTCAGCTCGCCTGGCCCCGTCAACCGTCTCATTAACAGACGTGGCAACACGCAGGAATTCCACCCACCACATGCTCCAGCCGATTTGTGGCAGCAGCGCAATGGCCTTACGCATTACTAAGAGACACATGGCCTAGACAAGCATCGATCCGGACTCGGGGTGTTGAGCCACCGAAGTGGAGGGGCCCAGGTGAATGATCTCTGCACCATCCTTGCCAGTTTAGAAGAAGCCACCAAAATGGTCATTCGGACAATGCCCATGTCAGCATGAGCATTGTGGTGATCTTAGTTCTTGGAACTATCGTTGGACACTCTGAAGCAACAAGGTCCCGCCAGCGGACGGAGGAGGAGACGACACAGATGCGGACACGGAGCCTTTCTCTTCCGTCAAATCCACAAGGCCCGACAGTTTCAACAATTTCATCAAGTCTTCATTAGGCAGTCGTTCGGGGTCCAGGGCTAGTGCAAGGTGGCGCATCAGCTCTCAGCAGTGCATCATCTCAGGCAAGTACAGGGCTGTGTTGAAGCTGTGCCGGAGGAAGAGGAAGGAGGAGAAGGAGTATTCCTAGACACCGACGTTACCGACGTCTGCCTTGGAAAGAGTTGGCGCTGAATATGAGGTCGTAGGAGAAGATGAGAAGACATCAGTTTTGCTAGTGCCCCTCGACCCGAGGCTTGGTGAATCAGCTCCATCTCTCAGCATGAGTGCTTGGATGCTCCATTTCCCCTCCAACATGACCTCGCATTAATGGCCATCAAATGAACAACAGTTTCTGGGTGGCCACCCTCCTGGAATCCCCGTACAAACAAAACTCGAGCCACTTTCCATCCCCCCACCCAAAATAGAGAGTAAATGCCAGAAATGGAGACCTTGCAGATTGATCAACTGGGAACATCTGTTTGTGTCTGCTTCACTTCCCCAAATGTCACGGTGGAACAACACATCGACGTGAACAGCAGTAGAGTGCCCAATTAGCCGAAACGTGCAGCAGCAGCAGCAGGCAAGGTGGCAGAAGCCTTATGGGTGACCTCTGCAATCTTTATTTACCACCATCAACCAACTATGCAATGTGCAGGGCAGCACATCCAACACACAGAGACCAGCTTAAGATCATGGTGCACGACTATCTGCTCTCTACACCGATGTTTATGTATGTGTTCCAGACCCAATAGACTTCTGGTAATCCAAAATGGATAATGACCCGAGCTGGCTCGCACACGCATATTCGCATAGAGGTGGTTGTCCTGCCCAGCAGCCAGCGTCATATCTGAGCTGCACCTTCAGCACAGCTGGAGGAGTCAATACAGACAAACGCATTCCCGTCTTTTTCACAGATAATGTGGATCGTTAGACTTTCATCAAGATGAATCAGGCAGGATCTCTGTTGTGGTCCCAATTTGCCGAGGTAACCGATAGTTGCCGGTCTACTTCAATTCCCTTCAAACAGAAAAATGTCCACGTTTGAAAACGTTTATTTTAAAAAGATCAATTTCTTTACTGCAAATTTAATTCACCCTATTCCCAACAGTTCATATTGCTGGTTTTTTTGATGTGAGGAACTTTAAAAGACAGCAAGTTTCATGACAACACCGTATACCATATACGGTCACTAATCTTTAGAAGTTTTACGCATTGTCAATGGTTTTGAGGTCATGTTTGCTGTGAGATACAGTTATAATTATGGTCCTTTGGAAACTGAAATGTGGCTTCTAAGTGCATTTCACCCTCACAATTTTTAACAGGGCCTGAGAAGTCATATTTATAATTTTTTGGGGTCATGTTGCTTGTGAGATACAGCAATAAACATGTCCTTTGGAACAGAATGTGGCATTTCTCCCTCACAATTTTTAATAAGATGGCTGAGAAGTCATTTTATAATTGTTTTAGGTCATGCTGCTTTGAAATGCAGCAATACAAAACAGATCCTATATAAAAAAATGTGTTTTCTAACAGACATTTTTCTTCACCATTGTCCAAAGCTGGCTCAAGGGTCAGCTTAGAATTTTTGGGGGCATTTTACTGTGACAAGCAGCTATTCAACAGTCCTAATGATAAACAAACAAATGTGTTTCTAACAGACATTTGTTCTTCACAATTGTCCATAGTGGCCTCAAGGTCCATGCATTGAATTTTTGGGGGCATTTTGCTATGACATGCAGCTATACACAGGTCTAATATATAAAAAATGTTTGTTCTAAACAGACATTTGGTTCATCACAATTTGTCAAGAGTGGCTCAAAGGGTGATGTGCTGCATGTCCGAAACAGGAATAGGTAGGACACAGTTAAAGACACATATTGCACAATGACTTGTTTTTTGCAAGATCTTTAACATAGCGTTGCAAATCCTTAATTGAGACAACCCAATTAATACAATTTAAAATAGATAAACAAAGAAATGGTGGGATTCCAATCCTATTATAAAAATGTGTTTTTCTAGATAATTTAAACTACTAAAAAACTTGCAGTACAAAATAGCTGGTAAAAAAAATTCCTCCTGAATAGTCCAAGGGAGGTACAGGAAAACTTGACCCAGGATGTATGGTTTATACAAGAGCATGGAGTATGAGCACGACAGAGAACAATACGAGACAATTTCCTCCACACGTTGAGTAAAATGAGAAGAAGAATGCCAAGAAAAAGGGCACCTGGGTGGAACAGGAACGTTAACCACCAGAATATTTTCCAAGTGAAGCTCAATTGGTCCGCACTCATACGGAGGTCAAGCGCTACCCAAGACATGGACAGTATAGTCCAAGTGAAACTAAAATGGGTGGTTGAAAACTCCTTTTTTCTGGCACATTTTAATCTGGGGTACATGCAGGTTTGGGAGCCATGCTGTGGCCCAGTGACAAGGTATAGTCAATGTCCAGTGAAACTAAAATGGTGGTTGAAAGACTCCTTTTTTCTGGCACATTATAAATCTGGGGTCATGTAGTTTTGGGTTTGGGGGGCTCATGCTGTGTGCCCCAGGACAGGTATAGATCAATGTCCAGTGAAACAAAAAATGGTGGTTGAAAGACTCCTTTTTCTGGCACTTTTTAATTCTGGGGGGGTCATGTAGGTATGGGGCTTCAATGCTGTGGCCCAGACAGGTAAAGTCAATGTCCAGTGAAACTAAATGATGGATTAAAGACACCTTTTCGGCACTTTTTAAATCTGGGTCATGCATGATTGGGGCCAAGCTGCTTACCAGACAGAGGGAAATTCAATTCCAGTTCAAGTAAAAATGAATGTATCAAATCCTACTGCCTTCTGGCACTTTAATTTGTGGGGTCATGCAGGTTTAATAATGGTTCCCCCCCCCCCCCTCTACATGCAGTCGTGCAAGACAAGGGATAGTGAATGGTGTTAGATTTTTTTTTTTTTTTCTGTGGCTTTTATAACCTAAGTGTTTGCCTAAGAATGTAGCAGTATCCATTTGACTGTTGTGGATGTAAATTCCAGCTTCTCCACCCTGTTTTTGGGTGTAAGAAAGAAGTTGTTGTTGCCTCCCATAGACTTTAATGGTCATTGAGAACATAATCTTACAATCGACCAACGACTAACCTAGTCGATAAAGGTCGACCATCGACCGATGACCCGATGGCCAACGTAATCGCTCAACACTAGAAATGGAATGACGGACTAATGTTTCCTCTCTTCCATCTCTGAATAACCTACATCTGTTCCAAGTACTACTGTACTCCCATGTACACATTCAGAGGAATATTTTGTAATCAGCTATTTATTGTACATACAAGTTTTTTAGAGTTATAATTCTAGTAAAACATAGTTATTATAATAGGATGGAATCCCACCACCTCTTTGTTTCTACTTTTTTTTTTATTGTATTAAACGGTTGGGTCTCACTACTGTACATGGATTGCTAGCTATGTGGTTAAAGATCTTGCAGAAACAAGTCATTTTGCAATATTGACTATTAACAGTGTCCTACCTAATCCTGTTTTTGACAGCATCATGGCCCCATACATTGTAAAAACATCACCCTTGAGCCACCCTGACAATTGTGAAGAACAAATGTCTGTTAGATACCACAGTTTTTAGAATAGGACCTGTAGTATAGTTGTACTTCAAGGCAACATGCCCCCAAAATTTCAAAACATGACGCTTTGGCCATGCTTGACAATTGTGAAGAACGAAGGTCTGTTAGAAACCACATTTTTTTAAAATAGGACCTGTAGTATAGCTGCATTTCACAGCAGCATGACCCAAAAAAATATAAAAAAAGACTTCTCAACCACTGTTAAAATTGTGAGTGGAGAAGCCACTTAGAATGCCACATTTCTTTTCCAAAGGACCTTGATTATCGCTGTAATCTCATCAGTCACCATGACCCTAAAAAACCATTGACATGCGAAAAATTTAAAGAATGAAGTGAGTAAATGGAATAGTTTTTTTCAGAAACCGTGTACAATTGGTGTCTTTTACAGTCTATCTCACCGCAAAACCAGCAAAATGACCTTTTGGGAACGGAGAAAAAAAATATGCAGTAAGAAATATCATATAAAATTATTTTTTTATCAAGAGGAACAATTCAGTTTGAAGAGGAATGTGGAAGTAGACAGGCAATTGGGTCCCCAACATCATCAGAGAACCATGCCTTAAATCATCTTAATGAAATTCAAAACGATCAACATTATTCTGAGGAAAGCATGAAGCGATTGTCCTGTAAAGACTCTCCATCTGTGCTTGAAGTTCTGCTCATATATGGGGACGCAGGCTGCTTGCACGGACAACAGCCTCTATGGGGTGGCGAGCGAGCTCGGCCATTCATCCATTTGTATACCCAGCACGTCGATTGGTGGTCCGGACACATCCAAATACATCGGTGTTGAGCGCAGATAGTTCTTCGTCACCATGATCATAAGCCGGTTCTCTGTGTGTTGGATGTGTGCCCTGCACTACATGCGTTGGAGGAGGAAATAAGTATTGCCAGAGTCACCCATTATGCAACCGCCACCATTGCCTGCTGCAGCCGCTAAACACGCCACATGGCACTCTACTGCCTGTCACGTTGCTGATTTGTTTCCACTGTGACGTTTTGTAATAACTGAAGCAGACGCAACAGATGTCCTCCGTTATCAATCCGCACGGTCCCTCCAATTCCTGCATTTTAACTCTCAATTTGGGGTGGGTGGAAGAAGAAAGTGCTGATTTTGCTTTGTACGTGGGATCGAGGAGGTTGCCACGTCAGGTAACTGTTTTTTCAGTTTGATGGCCTTAATGTGAGGATCATGTTGTAGTAAATGGGAGGCCTCCAGCACTCATGTGAGAGATGTAGCCTTGATTTCCCAAGCCGGGGTCGAAGGGCCACTAGCCAACGACCATCATCATCTTCCCTCCCCGCCTCAAATTCCGTGCAAATCTCTTTCCAAGGCAGGGGACATCAGTAACGTCGGTGTCCAGGAATACCTCAACCCGCCTCCGTCCGCTTCCTCCTGACACAGCTTCAACACAGCCCTGACTTGCCTCAGATGAGCACCCTGAGAACTGGAGGCGCCGCCTTGCATTAGCCCCAGTACCCCGAACCACTGCCTAATGAAGACCGATAAAGTTGTGAAACTGTCGGGCCTTCTGCGATTCAACGGAGAGCAAAGGCCCATGTCCATCATCTGTGTCCGTCTGCCTCCTCTGTCGCTGATGGGACCTGATGTTTCAGAGTTTCCAACTAGTGTTGAGCGATTGCGTTGGCTATCGAGATCGATCCGATAGTTCGATAAGTTCGCGCTATCGATAACGTTTTCGATAGTGAGCATCGATTATTAGCGATTACCATTAAAGTCCTATGGGAGAAGCTCAACACCATCATTATTACAACCCAACAAGGCTGGAGAAGCTGAAATTACATCCAAACAGTCAAAATGTATACGTGCTACTGCTTAGCAACACACTTTAGGTTATATAAGTCAAAGAAAAAAAGTCACAGTACCATTTCACTAATCCTGTACTTACACAGCATGACCCTTAAACCTGCATCACCCACAAAATTAAAAAGTGCCAGAGCAGTAAGATTTGAACCAACATGTTACTTGAACCTGGACATTGATATCCCTGACCTGGAACGCAGCATGAGCCCTATAAAACCAACCTGATGACCCCCAGATTTAAAAAGGTGCGCAAAAAGGAGTCATTCAACACATTTATTTGAACTGGACACTAACTATAATCTGTCCTGTACCGCAAGATGGACCCATCTAAACCTGTCTGACCCACAGTTTAAAAAGTGCAGAAAAAAGGAGTCTTTTTACACCATTTTATTTGAAAAGCTGACATATACTGTCGCCAGACCTGGGCCACATAAACCATCTAAACCTGTCTGACCCCAGATTACAAAGTGCCGGAAAAGGAGTCTTTCAACCACCATTTTAGTTGAACTGGACATTGACTAAACTGTCATGTGCCACAGCATGACCCAGGGCCGCGAGTAACAGTGGTTGAGTGAAGAGCCCAGTGCCTGGCGTCCGTACATCTATTAACACTCATGTAAAATGCCCATGATACACATCACAGCAACAAAAACCTGTCGTGCTGAACAGAGTGTCGGAAGCGGAAAGTGTGAAACTCCAGCCTTCTCAGTACACAGACAAGACCTGGGTAGCGCTTGCCCTCTTCCGTATGAGTGCGGACCAATTGAGCTTCACTTTGAATACTATTGGTTAAACAGCTCCTGATAAAACCCAGTGTGCCCTTTTGCTTGCATTCTTTTTTCTCATTTTACTCATCTTGCTTGGAGGAAATTGGTCCTCAGTACTTTGTTCTCTGTCCGTGCTCCATACTCCATGTCTCTGAATAACCTACATCTGGTCAAGTTTTCCAGTACCTCTCCCCTTGTACAGATTCAGGGGAATTTTTAACAGCAATTTGTACAGCAATTTTTTTTAGTACTTTAATTCAAGAAAACACATTTTTAAAAATAGGATGACTCCCACCCATGTCTATGTATATCACTATTTTTCATTGTAATTAAATGGGTTGTCTCAATACAGGGATTGATCAGGCATATGTTAAGATCTTGCAAAAACAAGTCATTTTTTTTCAATATGTGTCCAATAACATTGTCTAACCTATTCCAGTTTCCAGGCAGCACCATCACTTTGAGTGAGCCACTCTTCGACAAATGTGAAGAACAAATGTCCATTTTAAAACAAACATTTTTAGAATAGGACCTGTAGTATAGCTCATGTCACAGCAAAATGCCCCCAAAATAAAATCAAAGCATGACCCTTGAGCCACTTTGGCCATTGTGAAGAACAAATTCGTTAGAAACAACATTTTTTAGAATAGGAGACCTGTAGTCTAGCTGCATGTCAAAGCCAAAATGCCCCCAAAAATTCAAACATGACCCAGAGCCACTTTTTACAATTGTGAAGAAACAAATACAATTAGAACCAACATTTTTTTTATAATAGGCCCTGTAGTATTGCTTGTCATTTCAAAGCAAAATGACCCCAAAAATTCCAAAGCATGACCTTGAGCCACTTTAGGTCAATTGTGAAGAACAAATGTCTGTTAGAAAGCAACAGTTATTTTATAATAGGACCTGTAGTATTGCAGCATTTTCAAAGCAGCAAGAACCAAAAAATTATAAAAAATACAACTCTGCCACTGTTAAAAATGGTGAGGGTGAAATGCCACTTAGAAGGCCACATTTCTGTTCCAAAGGACCATGATTATTGCTGTATCTCACAGCAACTGACCCCAAAAAATTATAAAACGGACTTCTCAGCCACTGTTAAAAAATTGTGAGGGAGAAATGCCACTTAAAGCCACATTTCTGTTCCAAAGACCATGATTATTGCTGTATCTCACAGAACATGACCCCAAAAAATTATAAATATGACTCTCAGCCACTATTAAAAATTGTGATGGAGAAATGCCACTTAAAGCCACATTTCTGTTCCAAAGACCATAATTATAGCTGTATCTCACAGCAACATGACCTCAAAACCATTGACAATGGAAAACTTCTAAGATAAAGTGAGTAAATGGAATACGGTGTTGTCATGAAACTTGCTGTCTTTACAGTCCTCCCAGCAAAACCAGCAAAATGAACTGTTGGAAAAGAGAATAAAAATTTCAGTAATAAATGAACATTTTAAAAAAAAGTTTATCAAGAGGACCATTTCAGTTATGAGAGGAATGTGAAGTAGACCGACAACTAATCGGTGACCTCGGCAATTGGGGCCACAACATCATCAGAGATCCATGTGATTCATCTTGATGAAAGTCAAACGATCCACATTATCTGTGGAAAGCCGGATGCGTTTGTCTGTAATGACTCCTCCAGCTGTGCTGAAGGTCCGCTCAGAGATGACGCTGGCTGCTGGGCAGGACAACACCTCTATGGTGTTGCGAGCGAGCTCGGGCCATTCGTCCATTTTGGATACCCAGAAGTCTATTGGGGTCCGGAACACATCAAAAACATCGGTGTTGAGACACAGATAGTCGTGCACCATGATCTTAAGCTGGTCTCTGTGTGTTGGATGTGTGCCCTGCATTGCATGCTTAGTGAGGTGGTAAAAAAGATTGCCAGAGGTCACCATTAGGCTTTCTGCCACCTTGCCTGCTGCTGCTGCCAGCTACGGCTACTTGGCACTCTACTGCTGTCACGTCGCTGATGTTGTTCCACACCGTGACATTTGGGGAACGTGAAGCAGATGCACCAGATGTCTCCAGTTGATCAATCAGCAAGGTCTCCATTTCCTGCATTTTACTCTCTATTGGGTGGGTGGAAGGAAAGTGCTGAGTTTTGTTTTGTACCGGGGATCCAGGAGGGTGGCCACCCAGTAACTGTTGTTCATTTTGATGGCCTTAATGCGAGGATCATGTGAGGAAATGGAGCATCCAAGCACTCATGTGAGAGATGGAGCCTTGATTTCCCAAGCCTCTGGTCGAGGGCACTACCAAACTGATCTTCCACACCTCCCTCCTCCGCCTCAAATTCGCGCCAACCTCTTTCCAAGGCAGGACGTCGGTAACGTCGTGTCTAGAATACCTCCTCCTCCTCCTCCGCTTCCTCCGGCACAGCTTCAACACAGCCCATGACTTGCCTGAGATGATGCACCCTGAGAGCTGATAGCGCCACTTGCACTAGCCCTAGACCCCGAACCACTGCCTAATGAAGACCGATGAAATTGTGAAACTGTCGGGCCTTGTGGATTTGACGGAGAGAAGGCTCCGTGTCCGCATCTGTGTCCGTCTCCTCCTCCGCTGGCGGACCTGTTTTTCAGAGTGTCCAACGATCTTCCAGAACTAAGATCACCACAATGCTCATGCTGACAAGGGCATGTCTGCACTGACCATTTTGGTGGCTTCTTCAAAACTGGCAAGGATGGTGCAGAGCTCTTTCACCTGCCTCCACTCTCGGTGGCTCAACACCCCGAGGTCCGCACCGCTGCTTGTCAGGCCATGTGTCACTTCGTACTGCGTAATGGCATTGCGCTGCTGCCACAATCGCTGGAGCAGGGGGAGGGTGGAATTCCAGCGTGTTGCCACGTCAAAATGAGACGGTTGACGGGAGGCCGAGCTGACGCTGCAACGCAGCCAGGCGGGACGAAGCAGGGTGCGAACGGCGGAAGTGCGAACTTAGACTTCGAGCCTTCCTCAGCAGGCATCCAGACCCGGGTAGCTCTTTAGAAATTTCTGGACGACAAGGTTCATGACATGTGCCAGGCAAGGGATGTGCTCCAGCCTACCGATCTTAAGGGCGGCCACAGATTTCGCCTGTTATCGCACACACCACCTTGCCTGGCAACAAGGTTCTTGGCACCCAGCCAGCGCTCGGTCTCTTGCGGAGAGCCGTCCACAGCTCCTGACCTGTGTGTGGACGGTCTCCAAGACAGATTAATTTCAACACGGCTGTTCTCTGTGGCCGTGATGCCACCAGAGACCTGGCGGAAAGAATCCCTGCACATCCCTGCGGTTTTGAAGAGCGTCGCCCAGCCTAGAGCCACCGTCACCGACCCCAGAGACATCCACCCAGCTCACCCAGTAGCTGTCACAGAGAATATAGCGGGCCTTGGCCGTGCTTACTAGTCCATGTGTCGGTGGTCAGATGGACTTTTCCGGCACGATGCAGACAACGCGCTTGAAATTTTAGATGACACGTGGCTGGCCAGGCAGGGACGGCTTTTCTGGCAAAGAAATGCCTGCCGGGATTGTT
>JAODAL010075306.1:0-14052 GCA_025379985.1 Phyllomedusa bahiana
GAAATTTTATATTATATATTGTCCAATTGGTAAAAAAATAAGGGGCACTCCCCGGTCTTTTCTTTATAAAGCTTTTATTGTAAACATTCACATATCATGGGAAACAAGCACATCCACCTCAGCCTACGGCCGTTTCGCACACTGACTAGCGCTTTCTCAAGGCATGACGGGAGGAAGCCAATCCATGCTTCTTAAAGCTCCCGAAGTACCCTTCACCTGCTGGTACTGATTCACCACTGTGCACATACATTTAAAAACATTATAAAAACACAGACAGATCATTCCTGTCATTTAAACCTAGAGGTCCAAGTGCCTCCGTTTTCAGTATCCACTTCGATTCTATTTGTAAAAGCTTCGTATGTTTATCTACATTAACCCCTGCTGATGTTACACGTTCAATGCCTGCAAAACGGATTACTGAGGAATCGCCCCCGTGTGCACTACGTATATGGTTAATGAGACGTGGAACTCCCTTCCCTGTCTTGACTGAATAAAATATGTTCCTTTATCCTTTCGTATAGTGGTCTGATAGTCTTTCCAATGTAATAGCGATTACATGTACACCATATAGCATACACAACATACAGTAGTTGGATTTACATGTCATAAAATCCTTAACTGTGTGTCTTATGGGACCAAGAAAAATTGTTTTATCTTTCACTATTTGTGAGCATAGAGTACAATTGCCGCAACTATGGTTTCCAGTTGGAACAAAACTTTGTAACCAATTATCCTTCCTTGTTTCTACAAATTTACTTTTTATCAATTTATCTTATGATGAAGAGAGTATATCTAAGGCGTTCTCAAAAGCAATTAGTCAGGATAGGAAGAAATTGATTTTTCAGAGGAGCAAAAAAAGAAATAATTTAGATAGATTTGTTTTTAATTTTGAGTATAGTAATTTATCAGAATTGGTGAAAAACTCGATCAGAAAACATTGGCATATATTGTCAGCCGACAGTGATCTAGGAGATAAAGTGATACATCCCCCCTTAATATCATTTAGGAGGTGTAAAAATCTACGAGATAAATTGGTAAAAAGTAGGCTGAGGTGGATGTGCTTGTTTCCCATGATATGTGAGTGTTTACAATAAAAGCTTTATAAAGAAGAAGACCAGTGAGTGCCGCTTATATTTCTTACCACTTGGATGACCATTGGGACTTTTTCTATTTTGAGTTGAGCACCGCCGAAATTGGATATATTGCGGGGTATCTGTATTAGACATTGACGTATATGGAGTGAATCATGTGTGTCGATGCCGCCTGATTATCTTGAGTTCTGTATCATTATATATTGGCTGAGGAGGAGTCTACAGGGACTTACGCTCCATCCAGTCATATAATCACTGCTACAGTATAATATATGAATATATCGGTCTCTTCTCTTCCCAGCACAATGTCAGAGGCCATATCCTGTGGAGAGTTACAGACTGTTTCCAGATAAGGAGTACTTTGATAAGAATGATGAGGTGACGGTGCAGTGTATTGAAGGATATCGACCAGTGGACTGGAGGATTACATGTATAAGATTGGGATCTGCACTTCAGTGGAACAAGACTCCACAGTGTAAAGGTGAGTGTATGAAGCAGGACTTTTAATGGATAAACCACCTGGAAAGTCCTTATTATCTCCCAATGCATGGAGCCTCTCTGACCAGATATCTAACAGATAAATCCAGCTTCCAGGGTAGATCATAGTCCAGAAGCATCCACAGGAACAACTACAAGTTGAACCCTTGTGTGTGTAAGGTACTTCATTGTGTCATACTATACAGTTCCCTGGTTCTGGTAACATGGTGTGGATTATATTATCTGTCCTTACAGATTAGATAACTAGATACAGTTCTAGAAACAGAGTCTTAGTTATTGGTGTATTTTGTTCTGTCTGCTCTTTCTTTGTGAGGTTAGTCCTGCACAGTTGTTTACTCTCATTGTTCTTGTGTTTCTCAATATTTCTTAGAGTTTGTTTGGTGTGGTCAGTCTTGGTTGTATTGGGGTCCTAGTCCTTTTGTTTGTCAGGGTCAATTGTAACTTAGGGACATTTATAGGGATATTTGAAGGAACAGAGAGCCCCAATGGTGTTTGATGTTAGAGTCATGGTAAAGAAAGATATAAAGAGTGATATATTGAGCACACAGAGGAACACAAGAAGGGGACAAGGAATAACATCCCACTGCTAACCCCAATTTTGTCAGGGAAAAGAGAGACTATACACACGAGGAGGTCCTGGATTATTTATTACCGTGGACACTCACGCAGACATCTACTTCCTCCTGAAGGTGACACAGGGGTGACCAGGGTTCGTTACTACAAAGCTTAATCTCACACCTGCTCCTCAATCAGGCTACACATTTAGCATCACTCCTACCCACAAACAGTTCTCACTTTCTTTCATACATGAGTGAGAAACTCAACATTTAGGTACCATGCACCAACAACCACTTATTCTCTATGGAGATGTTCAACTGACATTCTTCGGAGATGTTTTACTTACACTCTCCGGAAATGTTCAACTCATACTCTCCAGAGATGTTCTACTTATACTCTGCAGAGATGTTCTACTTATACTCTGCAGGGATGTTCAACTTATACTCAGCAGGGATGATCAACTTATACTCTGCAGAGATGTTCAACTTATACTCTCCAGAGATGCTCAACTTATACTCTCCAGAGAAGCTCAACTTATACTCTCCAGAGAAGCTCAACTTATGCTCTGTAGAGATATACAACTTATACTCTCCAGAGATGTTCAACTTATTCTCTCCATAGATGTTCAACTTGTACTCTCCAGAGATGTACAACTTATACTCTCCAGAGATGTACAACTTATACTCTCCATAGATGTTCAACTTATACTCTCGGGAGATGTTCAACTTATACTCTGCAGAGATGTTCAACTTATACTCTCCAGAGATGTTCAGCTTATACTCTCCAGAGATGTTCAACTTATACTCTCCAGAGATGTTCAACTTATACTCTCCAGAGATGTTCAATTTATACTCTCCAGAGATGTTCAACTTATACTCTCCAGAGATGTTCAACTTATACTCTCCAGAGATGTTCAACTTATACTCTCCAGAGAAGCTCAACTTATGCTCTGTAGAGATGTACAACTTATACTCTCCAGAGATGTTCAACTTATTCTCTCCATAGATGTACAACTTATACTCTCCAGAGATGTTCAACTTATACTCTCCAGAGATGTTCAACTTATACTCTCCAGAGATGTTCAACTTATACTCTCCAGAGATGTTCAGCTTATACTCTCCAGAGATGTTCAACTTATACCCTCCAGAGATGTTCAACTTATACTCTGCAGAGATGTTCAACTAATACTCTGCAGATGTTGTTCATCTTATACTTTCCGGAGATGTTCACCTTATGCTCTCCAGAGATGTTCAGCTTATACTCTCCAGAAATGTCCAGCTTATACTCTCTGGAGATGTTCAGCTTATACTCTCCAGAGATGTTCAGCTTTCCATATTGGACTGCACACCGCATCCTGATGAAGATGTGTGTGATGTGGGGTGGCTCTTTTGGAACGCATGTTTGCGGTCCACTGTGTGTCCTTATGTCTGCTGACTTGCAAATTTCATAGTTTTTATTTGCCTTAATGCCGGCCACTTTGGACTTTCTTCTACTATATTATACACTCTTCGTGGAGCACTGGTCCATGCACAGATGACTACTGAGAACTATTCATATAGCTGCCACTAAAGGTGGGCTGGATTCCCTGCCTGTGTAGTTTATTATGACATCCTCCCACTGCCATCCCCAGGATGCTTCCCTGATGTCTGGTGGTCCTAAAGCCAAAGGCCTACAAGGCTAAATGATGGGCCATGAAGCCGGTGGCTCTCTGATCCACACTTAGCTATAACTGTTTGAAAATTTTGAGGACACACAAATCAAGGCAGGTGCACTCGATCCCTGGATATACCTCTGAAAATCCTGGAGAGAGGAATGCTGTACTGTCAGGCTTCCCCTCCTGTAGTTCTGTCCTGTATGTTTATTAAAGAGGTTGTCTCACTACATTGATTCATTTCACCTCAGTACTCTTTTCTTGGTTTCATTTTGAATTCAGGGGCGTGTTTACTGGCTTCTACTAGGCTGCAGTAAAAGCCAGGTCTGTAGCTATAGCAACCAGTGCTGGCAGTCTACCATTAGAGATTGAACAGGTCTGTAGCTATAGTTACCTGAGGAGCTGACGCAGCCCATACAAAAGGGGATATCTAGGAATAGGTCGGACACTGTTAAGGGGACACATATTTGCAAAGGGTAACCTTTTTTTTGCAAAATTTTAAACCAAAAAAAGCAGCAGCAATCCCTAAAGTGGGGAAAACCCCCCTTTAAAAAAGCTGATTTAAACTTTTCGCCCCCTCACAAACCCTAAAAAAATTGGAATGTTCATGTATCATGTTTCAAAGTTTGTAAAGGCCGAAAAAAAAACAAGCCACCCATTTCAGCCTTTTTGTGCAAAGGTTTGAGTCCAAGGATGGCAAAAACCCCCAATTTGGGGTGAACCAAATTTTTCCTCATTTTGGGGAAAAATTTCCCTTCCTGACTCCAAACTGGCAATCGGGAAAAATCCCTTTGGATCAATGACCCCCTTCCCCTGAATCCTAGACACTATAAAAGTTTTATATTTTTAAAGCCCCCAAAAAATGCATAAACCCCTTTTTTTGAACTTGTTAGTGAATTCCCCCATGAAAATTTCCCTTTGGGCAGAAAATTTCCACGTTTTTCCACGGGCTTTTTTAACGGTAAAAAAAATTCCCTTTCAATTTTTTAAGTAGAAACTTTCTTTCCCCAAAAGCCCGTAGGGGAACCCCCCCTTTTTTTTGAAAAAACCCTTTGGGGTAAAAAATAAATTTGGGGAGAGATCTCTAAATTGCCCTTTTTGATGTTTTTTAAACATAAAAAATTATGCCCCCCCCAAGCCGTCTTTTTTCAAAAACTAAGTAACCCTAATTTCCCAAATTTTCTGGGTCGTAGTCCCCCCAGCCCCTTTTAATTATTTTTGTTGCCCCCCTTTTGAAACCTGTTCAAAGCTCTAAAAATGTCTTTCCTGTGCACTGGTGCCAAAAACTGAACCCAATTTTCCCATGTTTTGGCTAACCAATTGACTTGTAAATGGGAGAATAAGGGTTCTAATAAAGTGCCTCAAGGCCCCCTTTTAAATTCAACCCCATGACCCCTTTTTTCCCTTGGCACCCTGCTGTCTGAAAAGGGCTGCTAAAATTTAAAGTTTACTGCCCCCAGGATTCCCAAGTCCTTCTCCATGTCACTTTTCCCCCACCCTTTTTTTCATTTAAATGAAATTTTGTAATGGATTTTTTTTTCCCCCATGGGGCAAAACCCTTTTGCATTTTTTCAGTGTTAAACCTCATCGGGCCATTTCCCGGGCCCTTGGCCTCCAATTTAAATCCAGATCCCTTGCAATAACACATTACCTCAAATTGTGTTAAATTACTTTACAGGGGCCTTGTATATTTGCAAAAATGAAAATTCTACTGTGAAAACCATGTGTTAAAATTTGGGTTAAATTTGAAAATTTTTAAGAGGATAGGGGCCCAAAAAAATGCCCTTTTTGGTACCCCACTAGTAACAGAAAACAAAGGGTAGTAATTAACGGTACATACTCTGACTGGATTGCTATCAGTGAGCCAGTTGCTTACCCCACTTCACCCTTTTTCCCCCCAGTCCAACATTTTTCTTTTTAAATTTAAACCAAAACCTTTTAGGGCACCTTTTATCAAAGTTTTAAAAAAAATCTAGATATATGCATCCAGTGCCTCACCCCGACCCAAAGTCTAGCACTGATTTCCCCTCATAAAAGCTGTGAATTAGCCCTGACGGGGACCGACCCTTTCCCAGCCCCCCCAAAAGGGGGGGGAACGGTTTTTATACTTTTATTTTGGGGAGATACCCCGGGAAATTACCCACTCTGAAAAAAAACCTTAAACCCATTTATCCCTACAACAGGGGTTAAATTTTTACCGGCCTATATTTTCCGGGAAAATTTTTGCCCCCTTTTTGAATATTGGCCCCCAGTTTTCCTAGGGGGAAAACCCTTTTTGGGACACCCCCTTTTTAAATTAGACAGTCCATAAATTTTTAAAAATTTGGGGGCCCTATCAAAGGCATCCCCTTTAACTCCCTTAGGAAAACGGGGGTTTGTAGGGCCATCTGGCCCCGGGGGTTTTTTTGTTTTTTTAAACCCTTCCAAAGGCGGAGCTGCACTTTTTCCGGGTTTTGACCAAAAACTTTTAAGTTGGATTTTACCTCATCCCCCTCTGTTCAACAGGAAAGTCATCCTTCTCGGAAAAATACAGTGGAAAAAAAAGTTTTTTAAAAAGGTTTGTTTTTTTTCCCCTCGCCCCCCTAATTCCTCCCTAAGTATTTTTCAAAGGGCCAACATTTTCTTTTTTAATCTTTTTACTTTTTAAAATTTATTTTAAAAAAAAATTTTGGGGGTTATTTTTTTACTTTCTAGGGCGATAGGGTTTTTTTCCTCTCCAGTTTGTTTCCTTTTTTCTTTATTTTACCAAAATTTTTTTTTTTTTTCCCTATACTTTTTAAGTGCCTTTCACTCCCCTCCTTTTTTCCCAACAGGAGGGTAGTTTTGTTAAACCCAACTTAAAAAAGCTTTTGAAAATTCCCCGAGATTGTTTCTCAGGGGGCCCCACCGCTCTTATCGGCCCCCGTGGGGGGGGGGAATGCCAACCCCCGGGGGAGGGGGGGGGGGGGGGGGACCAATTAGCGGGAAAACCTCCCCGCCAAAAGCGGGAAGTTGGGGCATGTATGGCTATAATTTATGCGGGGAGGAAATTAAAAAATTTTTTCTGACATCCAATGCTGCTTCCCCCATCCCCACAGGATCAAATTAAATATGTATACATGAAATTTATGAGGGCCAAAGCTTTGCCTGCCCCCCAAACCCCAAGTGATTTCCCAGTATTCCCGATAAATTTTTCTAAAGGGGGTTTTTAGCGTATGTAAAAATTTTCCTAATAATTATTTCCTAAAGCAAAATTTGCGATACTTATTTTTGGGCTGGGGGAAGTCTAAGGATTACGCTCCATCCGTCATAAAATAAACTGTAAAGTTAATATTTGAAAATATCGGTTCCCCTTTTTTCCCCAGCAAATGTCAGGGCCATATCCTGTGGAGGGTTACACGCTGCCCTCCAGAAAGGAGACTTTTGATAAAAAAGATGAGGTGCCCTTTTTCAGTGTATTGAAGGATATCGCCATGGGGCCCTGGAGGATTACTGTATAAGATTGGGGTCTGCACTTCGGGGGGACAAGCCCTCCCGGTGGGGAAGGGGGAAGCTTATGAAGCGGGGATTTTTAAAATGGATAAACCACGGGGAAAGTTCTTCGAAATTCCCAATGCTTTGGGACCCGGCGCTGACCGGGAAAATTCTAACAGAAAATTCGGGGTTCCAGGGAAGATCAAAGTCCAAAGCATTCACAGGAAAACTAAAAGAAAAACCCTTTTGTGTTTAAGGTGTTTTTATTTATCACATTATACAGTTTCCCTTTTTTCCGGGTTGCTTTGGGGGTTTTGACCCGTCCTTAGGGATTGGGGATTAGTTCTCAAACGGGAATTCTGTATCTAGTTATCTAGAGCCCTTAGTTTTCTTGTTTGTCTACTTTTTCCCTTTGTGGGGTTAGTTACACAGCTTTTTTTACCCCATTTTTTCTTGTTTTTTCTCAAAAAATTTCAAAAAGGTTTTTTTTTGTTTGTGGTCAGTCTTGGTTGTATCATGGTCCTAGTCCTTTTGTTTATTTCAGGGTCTATTGTAACTGAAGGATATTTATAGGGATATTTGAAGGAACAGAGAGTGTCCATGGTGTTTGACGTTAGAGTCAGGGTAAAGAAAGATAGAAAGAGTGATATATTGGGCATACAGAGGAACACAAGAAGGGGAAAAAGGGAAAAAAAATTTTCCCAGCAACCCCAAAATTATGTCAGGAAAAAGAGAAACAAAACCCCAAAAAAAAAAGGGGGAGGCCTGGATTGTTTATTCCCTTTGGACACTCGGGGCGACATCTACTTCCTCCTAAAGGGTAACGGGGAAAGTGACCAGGGTTCTTTTCCCAAAGTTTAATCTCAAAACCTGCCCCCTACTCAGGGGTACACCCTTGAGCATCACTCCTTTCCCCAAAACAAATTTTTTCACCCCCAAGAACACACAAGCCGTTTACCTCCTTCATAAGGGTGAGGGAAAATTAACAAATTTTGGTACCCATGCACCAACAAAAACCCCTTATTCTCTTTTGGAATTTTCAACTGACATTTTTTCGGAGATGTTTTTTCCCCTTTCACTCTCCGGAAAATGTTCAAAAATCATCTCTCCAGAGTTTTTCTACAAAAAAAATACTTGCAGGGATGTTTTAACTTAAACTCCCCCAGGATGTTCAAATTTTACTCTCCAAAAGAAGTTCAACTTTATACTGTAAAAAAAGGGGTTCCCATTTTTACTCTCCGGAGCTGTTCAATATAAAATTTACAGAGATTTTTCAATTTTACTCCTTTCAGAAATGGGTTTAAAAATTTTAACCCCTCCGGGGGAAAAGTTCAAAAATTTCACTCTCCGGAAAAAGTTCAACTTGACCCCCAGGAGATGTTCAAGCAATACTCATTGGGGAAAGTTTTAAAAATTTTACTCTCCAGAAAAATTTTTAACTTATACTCTCCAGAGATGTTTTACCTTTTACTTTTCCAAGATGTTCAAATTATAAACCCCCAGAGAAAGTTCACTTATATCTTTAAAAATGTTCAACTTATACTCTCCAAGATATTTTAACTTATATCCCGAGGGTTTTCAACTTATACTCTCCAGAGATGTTCAACTTTTTCTCTCCAGAGATGTTTTAAATTTTACTCTCCAGGATATTCAGCTTTTATCTCCAAAAAGATGTTCAAAATTATACCCTCCAGAGATGTTCCCGCTTATTTCTCTTTTTAGATGTTAAAAATTATACCCCGGGGATGTTCAGGGTTATAAATCTCCCCAAAAATTTCAACTTTTAAATCCCAGAGAGTTTCAAATTATACTTTTCCCCGAGAGTTCAACTTATACTCTCTGCAGATGTTCAACGTATACTCTGCGGAGAATTTTACTTAACCTCCAGAGATGTTTTTAACTTATACCTCCCAGATGTGCAGCTTATACTCTCCAGAGATGTTCCTTATAACTCCGGAGATTTTCCCAAATATACTCTCCGGAGATGTTCAGTTTTCCTCCAGAGGAAAGTTCAAGGGTTATACCCCTCCAGAAAATGTTTTTAACTTATTCTCTCGGGAGATGTTTTAAGTTTAACAACCCTGAGAGTATAAATTGAACATCCCTAAAATAAAATTTGAACATTCCAAAGGGGTATTTAAATTATACTCTTAGGGGATTTTCAATTATACCTCAGGAGTGTTCAATTATACTGCCAAGATGTTCACTTATACTCTCCGGAGCTGTTTTAAAATACTTTTAAAAGAGATGTTCAACTTATACTCTCAGATGTTCAACTTATACTACAAAAAATTTAACTTAGACCCTCCGGAGATGTTCAGCCCCCTACTTTTATGGGGATGTTCAACTTATACTTTCCCCCAAAAATGTTCAACTTTTTTCTCCCCGAGTTTTTCAACTTAAACTCTCCAGAGGGTTTTTCAAAGTATTCTCCCAGAGTTTTTCACTTATACTCTCCGGAGTTTTCAGCGTATACTCTCCGGAGATGTTCAAAAGTATACTCTCCAGGGGATTTTTTTAGCTTAAAACTCCCCCAAAAATGTTCAGCTTAAACTTTTCCCCGAGATGTTCCAAAAAAAAAACTCTTTCCCCCGATGTTCAACTTTTACTCTCCAGAAAAAGTTCATCTTTTCCCCATTTGGACTTTCCCCCCTCCATTTGATGAAGAAGTGGGTTTATTTTTGGGGGGCTCTGTTTTTGATGTTCAACTTTTACTCTCCCGGGGGATGTTCAACTTATCTACGGGAGTTTTTTCAACTTATCTCTCGGGAGAAGTTCAACTTTTACTCTCGGGAGATGCAATTTTTATACTCTTCAGAGTGTTCGATTTTTCTCTCCCCCGATTTTTCGCTTATAAATCTCCAGAGATGTTCAAATTTTTTCTCTCCAGAGATGTTCAAATTATACTCCCAGAGATGTTTAACTTTTCCCATCGGACTGCAAAACTCCATTCTGAAAGAAGATGTGTGTGATGTGGGGTGGCTTGTGGAGGGTGTTCAACTTAAAACTCTCGGGGGGATGTTCCCAAATTTTTTACTTCGGGAGATGTTTTAACTTTTACTCTCCAAGATGTTCAACTTTTAAACCCGTCCCCTAATTTTCTACTTATACCCCCCCGGAGCTGTTCAATAAATACTGTACAGAGATGTTAACTTTTACCTTCCCGAGAAAGTTCCAAAACTTATAATCTCTGGAGAAATTCTTTTTTTCCCGTTTACTGGCTCCACTAAATCTGCCGTAGAAGCCAGGTCTGTAGCGAAAAAAACCCCGCAAATGGCAGCCCATCTGGGGGAAAATCAAACCGGGTTTTATTTTAGTGACCCGCGCTGG
This sequence comes from Phyllomedusa bahiana, assembly GCA_025379985.1. Taxonomy (NCBI): domain Eukaryota; kingdom Metazoa; phylum Chordata; class Amphibia; order Anura; family Hylidae; genus Phyllomedusa; species Phyllomedusa bahiana. Next base: position 10,582 of record JAODAL010075306.1, read on the forward strand.
CAGCCTATCCCGGAAAAATCCCCCCAAAGGGCTGTAAGATGTTCAATTAACCTTTAGGGGATTTCAACCCAAAACTCTATGGGAGATGTTAAAAAATTATATCTCCCGAGATATTTTAAAATTAAAAATCTCCGAATGGTTTTAACTTATACTTCCCGAGTATTCAGCAAAAAAAACCCCCAGAGATGGTTTACCTTATACTCTCGAGGATGTTCAACTTTTTACCCCCAGAGATGTTTGCTTTTACTTTCATAATGTTCAAAATTATACTTCCCGAGAAATTCAACTTATACTCTCCAAAAAAATGTTCAAATTAAAACTCTCCAGAGTTTTTTCAAATTATACTCTTCCCCGAGAAATTTTTAAAATTTTATCCCAGAGGGTATTCAGCTTATTTCTCTCCAGAGATGTTCCACCTTAAACCTCCAGAGATTTTCAACTTATACCCTCCCCAAAATGTTCAGCTTATATCTTTATAGATGTTTTAACCCTTTTTCTCTCCAAAAGATGTTTAGCTTTTACTCTCCTTTTTAAAAAAGTTCAAAAAAACCCCAGGGGATGTTCAACTTTTATCTCCCCGGGGATGTTTTAACTTTTACTCTCTTCAGATGTTTAACGTAAAACTCTGGGAGATGTTGCTTTTTACTCTCCAGAGAAGTTTAACTTTTACTCTCCGGGGGATGTTGCAGCTTATATTCCCAAGATGTTCAATTTTTTACCCCAGAGATGTTTTAATTTATAATCTCCAGAGATTTCAATTTTTTAATCTCCAGAGAGGGTTTCCCCTTTTACTTTCCCCGAGATGCCAAATTTTATAACCCCCAGAATGTTCAGCTTATACTCTCCATAGATGTTCAAATTTTACCTCCAGAATTTTTTAATTTTTTTACCCCCGGAGATGCTCAAAAATTTTACTCTCCCGGGGATGTGCAAATTATAGGGCTGCAGAGGGGGGGGTGTTCCCCAAATTAAAACTCTTGGAGAAGCCAAAATTATTTTTTTTCCCCGGGGATTTCAGTTTAAAACTCTCCGAGAGTTCAGTTAATACCTCCAAGGGGTGTTCACTTATACTCCCCCAAAAAGATGTTCAACCCTTTTACTTCCAAACGTTAGCCCATAACTCACCAGAGACGTTCAGCTTTAAATCCCAGAGATTTACCAAATTTTTACTCTCCAAGGAAAGTTCAGCTTATACTACCAAGATGTTTCAACTTATCCCCTCCAGAGATTGTTCAGCTTATCTCTTCCCCAAAATGTTTAGGGGTTAATCTCTGGAGAAATTCATCTTTTCCATGTTTTTCTTTCTTTCCCCTAGTCTGCATTTGAAGCCAGGTCTGTAGCGAAAACAACCCGCGCTCCCGGGCCCTTTAGGGAGATAAACCCCCCCCCCAAACCCCCCCCGGTCCCGTTGCTATAGTGACCAAACGGGTGGCAGCCCCATCTGAGAGATCCCACAGGGAAATTTTAGCAAAAACCCCGGTAGGGGCCCATCAAGGGGGAGATTGAACAGGTCCTGGGCTATACAACCAGTTTCAGGCAGCCTATTTAGGAGAGATTTACACACGTCTGTAGCAAAGCGACCCGTGGGGGCAGGGTATCCCGGGGGGATCACACAGGCTGGGACTATAGTTACCAGCGCTGGCAAACCTATCAGGAAGATCACACAGGGCTTGTATAGTTACCGCGCCTTTTTAGCCCCATTTAGGGGGGATTTACACCCGGTTTTTTAGCGATAGTGACCGAGCGGCAGCCAAACAGGAGGAAACACAGGTCTTTTGCTAATTGACCCGTGCGGCCGCCTATCAGGTTTAAAAGATCACACAGGGCCCGTAGTTTTTCGACCAGCTCGGCCCGCCCTTTTAGGAGAGATCACACAGGGCCCTTTTGCTAAAGGGCCCTGCTGTCACCCATCAGGGGGGATCACACAGGTTCCCGTTTTCTATAGTGACCAGTGCGGCAGCCTATCAGGTAAAGATCACACAGGTCTGTAGCTTTTAGCGACCAAACGCTGGCAGCCTTTCAGGGAGATCACACAAGGGCTTTAAACTCTTGTGACCATGTGTCGCCAAAAAAAGGGGGGATCACCCCAAAAGGGCGGGGCTTTTTTGCCAGTGGGTGGCAGCCTTCAGGTGAGATCAACAGGGCTGTAGCAAAAGGGAACCCGCGCAAAGGGAGCCCATTTAGGAAATCACACAGGGCTGTAGCTATAGGGGGACCTGAGGAGCTGATGCAGCCCATACAAGAGGGGTTTTTCTAGGAAATTTAATGGAAAACTGGGGAATGGGCACCCTATTGCAAAGGGGGACTTGTTTTTTGGGAAGATCTTAAAAAATCAAAAAAAAACCCGAAATCCCCGTTGTGAGCAATGAACCCTTTAAAAGCTGACTTACATTCGCCCCCTCACAAATCCTGATAAGATTGAATGCTCCACTGAGATCAATCTAGGAGAATGTCATCGCTTTCTTAAGTTATTGAACAACTTTGAGATCAGGGGTCTGGGATGTTAATTACAGATAATAATCCTGTTTATTCCCGATAATTTATGCAGGAGGTATTGAAAATGTTACTGACATCCAATGCTGCTTCTCCTGCTCACAGGATCTACTGTATATGTATACATGCATGTATGATGGTCAAAGCTTTGTCCAGCCCCCCAAATCCCTAGTGCACGTCCAGCATCACCTTGATCATGTTCTCATTAGAGCTTTAGCTGTTTGTAATTTACTGAATGTTTCCACATAAAGCAGAGATATGTACAACTTCCCATAGAATCTGTTTAAGCAAAATTGCTGCTATCATTATATGTTGGCTGAGAAGGAGTCTATAGGGACTTGTGCTCCATCCAATCATATAATCACTGCTACAGTATAATATATGAATATATCTGTCTCTTCTTTTCCCAGCACAATGTCAGAGGCCATATCCTGAGGGGAGTTACACGCGGTTTCCAGATAAGGAGTACTATGATGAGAATGAGGAGGTGGAGGTGCAGTGTATCAAGGGGTATCGACCAGTTTACTGGAAGATTACATGTATTAGATTGGGATCTGCACTTCAGTGGAACAAGACTCCACAGTGTAAAGGTGAGTGTATGAAGCTGCACTTTTAATGGATAAACCACCTGGAAAGTCCTTAGGATCTCTCAGTGCGTGAAGTCCTAGTCCTTTTGTTTATCTCAGGGTCAATTGTAACTTAGGGACATTTATAGGGATATTTCAAGGAACAGAATGTCCATGGTGTTTGATGTTAGAGTCATGGTAAAGATAGATATAAAGAGTGATATATTGGGCATACAGGGGAACACAAGAAGGGGACAAGGAATAACATCCCAATGCTAACCAAAATTGTGTCAGGGAAAAGAGAAACTAAACACAGGAGGAGATACTGGGCTATTTATTAGAGAAAATGAACGCTTTCTTAAGTCTCGAGCAAATTTGAGATCAGGGAAAAAAAGGAGTTTTAAAAAAAATA
>JAODAL010075307.1:0-14052 GCA_025379985.1 Phyllomedusa bahiana
GTGACTCCTGTTAGAGGAATTAATGCGTTCTTCTACATTGGCTGCTGATCTTCTTGGTCTCCAATAAAAGTTGGAGGAATGAGGTTCTCGCTTAAGGTTCCTTGCATAAGTTCTCCTGAGGTGTCCCGATAGGCAGCGTTCAGTACTGGTTTACATTTTGAGAAACTGACTTTCTCCTAGATGAATGAAAAAAAGGTGCGTTTTCTAAGTTTGATCTTGGAAAATGATCATATTTACTCCAAGTATACACCAAATTTTTGGGTATAGTCCTGTGTATCTCTTTTATATTTTATTTTGTTTAGTTTTAATAATGTAATCTTCCAGTTTTCGCAGGTTTTGTTCCATTCTCAGATTATATTCATCATACGATTATACGATTGTGAGTTAGATAATTGTGCCTGGCTTGTTCTATTTTAATTTTAAAATTTCTTCCGGGTTGTTTCTGTTCGTACTCTTTAATTAGCTTCATCAAATCTAAAGAACATTTAGATAGAATGTTATACCAACGATCTTTAAATTCACCAGGTATTTGGTAATAGTTGTCATGTCCCACCATGTTTTTAGTTTTTTACTTTTAAGGTTTTCCAAATCTTTAAACATTGTCAAAAGACCATTATCATTAACGGTAACATTGTCTGGGGTTCTTTTTGAAAAATGCCCGCTGCCACATTTAACCTGCAGGGCAAATATCCTCAGTATCCATTTGCATATATTGTTTGTTGCTAAATCTTATACAGTCGTTGCATTAGATGTATCAAAAGTTCCTTATACGTAACTTGTTATCATCATTGGCAAAACTGCAACGTGCTGCAACATTAAAAGTCTCTTAAAGGGGAGCAGCTTGTGAAAAGGCTACTTAGCAAAAGCATGTATACACAGCAAGCAGCTCACCTGTGGCTCCGTTAGCGAGCTGTCGGTTCAGGGTGCCCCCCCTTTAGTCCAAATCCAAACACATGCAGAAAAACGACCGGTTCAGCTATCGGCTGTGGATATGGCGAAGAAAAAAAGATTCTGTTGCTGGTGCGGCCCGGGCTTGATTTAAAAATCTGACAAATTTATTTCCATCTTCTTTAAAATCCAAGCACAACACAATATACAATATACAAGAGACTCTTCTACCACTATTAGAAGTATTAATAATGATATTGAATGTCCTGACAAATGTTTAATCCCCTTGGGACCCTTGTATCGAGGTGGAATATCCACCAGGCCTAAGGGGTGGCACCCTGAACCGACAGCTTGCTAACGGGAAGCCCCAGGTGAGCTGCTTGCTGTGTATACATGCTGTTTGCTAAGTAGCCTTTTCACAAGCTTGCTCCTTGAAGAGACTTTTAATGTTGCAGCACGTTGCAGTATGCCAATGATGATAACAAGTTACGTATAAGGAACTTTTGATACATCTAATGCAACGACTGTATAAGATTTAGCAACAAACAATATATGCAAATGGATACTGAGGATATTGCATGGGAGGTTAAATGTGGCAGCGGGCATTTTTCAACAAGAGACCCCAGACAATGTTACCGTTAATGATAATAGTCTTATGACAATGTTTAAAGATTTGGAAAACCTTAAAAGTAAAAAACTAAAAACATGGTGGGTAGAGATGGGCGAATCGATTCTAACGAAGTGGAATTCGTTTAGAATTTCAGGAAAACTTCGGTTCGGAACGAAGTCGAAGTTTGGGGTAATTTGGGTGAACGGAAGTGTGCTTTTGATTGATAAAATGGCTGCGAGCCAATGGCGCTACTTGGGGCAAAGCACTGTGGGAGGTAGAAGGGATAGCATGCATGGGGGCTGGGGAAACATGTGGCAGGGTGAAGCCAATCTGTGACGTCCCCGCACTATATAAGTCCCGGCGCGGACAGCCGGGAGCTCACACTCCTCTCACGGTGTCATCAGGAAGGGCTGCAGCGGCATGATTAGCTCTTTACTGAAGAATTGATTTTATATAGCGATTTCTGTGGGGTGTCGCAGCTTGTCTCAGAGACTGTCTCTTAATGTTCTACTTTTAATTTTTTGGGGGTATTGGATCTGAAATCCAGTGTGCGTCCACTGCAGCTGCACTATACATTCACATATCCATGTGGGATCTAAGCCAGTTTCCTTGTTGTATTCATTTAAAGAAAACAGCGTTTTTTACAATACAAATACCACTTAATTTTTGGGCTGCTCTATTCTATTGCGCAATTTACATCCAGGGTTAATTAAGCGTTGTTGTGCTGGTGTGCTGACCCAAGAAACCGTCTTTCTCAACGCCCACAATATATAAATTTTCCTGTAGCCTAAATCACAAGGCAAAGCGTTTAATTTACATAACTGTATCTCTTGTTGAGTGCGTAGAAAACACGCAATGGTAACACGCTACAAAGATACTAGCATTGTGCGGCTAATTTCTTTGGTGCAATTTACATACAAGGGTTAATTAAGGCGTTGTTTTGCTGGCTCGTGCTGACAAAAAAAACCGTCTTTTTCAACGCCAAAATAATAAATTTTTCCTGTAGCCTTAATTACACAAGCAAAGGTTAATTACAATGTATCTCTAGTTGTGTGGGTAGAAAAACACGCAATTGTAACACGCTACAAAGCTACTAGTTTTAAGCGGCTCTCATTCTTTGGCGCAATTTACATCCAGGGGTTAATTAAGCGGTTGTTTTGCTGGTGTGCTGACAAAAATCAAACCGTCTATTTCAACGCCAAAAATATATAAATGTTTTCCTGTTAGCCTAATTCACAAGCAAGGTTAATTACAATTGTATCTCTTGTTGTTGGCGTAGAAAACACGCAATTGTAAACACGCTAAAAGCTTACTAGTGTTGTGCGGCTAAATTTTTGGCGAAATTTACATCCAGGGTTAAATACAGCGTTGTTTTGCTGTGTGTGACAAAAATAAAACCGTCTTTTTCAACGCATAATGTATAATGTACATTTTTCCTGTGTAGCCGATATTCACAAGCAAAGGTAAATTACACTGTATCTCTTGTTGTTGTGGCGTAGAAAACACGCACTTGTAACACGCTACAAAGCTATAGTTTGTGCGGCTCAATTCTTTGGCGCAATTTACCTCCAGGGTTTATTAAGCCGTTGTTTTGCTGGTTCGCGCTACGCGCTCAAAAATAAACCGTCTTTTTCAACGCCAAAAATATTAAATTTTTCTGTAAGCCTAATTCCATGTCCGAGGTTAATTAAGCTGTTTGTGCATTTTACTCATTTAGTAAAACACACAGTGTTTTTATAACGACACTTACAAGTAAATTTTTCCTGGCCATTTGGTGGAGCGGGCAATTTATATACAAGGGTTACAAGGCTTGTTAGGGGTTCCTTTGGACGTCAAAAACAGGTGTATTATTTATAGTATACAGATATCATCATCAAACCAGTGTCTGTACATTTTCGAACAAACGTATGTCAGCAGAGAAGATTCGCAGGCTCTGCACTGCGAGTGGCATTGGCAAAACATTCCTGGAACAGGCCGGTTGAGCAGAGCAAGGGGACGTCGCAACAGGGGTCAACTCGGTGATGGCACGCAACTGCCGTTTGTCATCTAGCGGCCGTGTGTGGTTCAGCAACCCAAGGGTCATGAATCTGGATGACTAGGGTCATCCTCTCCTCCAGATGACCATCTGACAAACCCCAGCCAAGAGTGGGTGGGAACGTCGACACAAACACTTAGTTGGCATGGCCGGGGAGCGGGTCAGCGGCCCTCACCTGTCCTCAACCCGCCTCTGTCCCATCCGGTTCCCTCAGCCAGAGATCTTCTATGTGGTCTGGGCTCAGCGCCACTATATAGCGAGGATGAACAATTTGAGGAGGGTAGTTAGCAGCTACTTGGCAGTGAAGAAATGGGGCCAATATCCCCTGCTTCTTGCAGTAGGCGGCAAAGTATAGATGTGGAGAGTGGCATGGGAGGTCATGTTGTGAGAGGTCAGCCTCGGCATACCAAGACCGGTGATGAGGACAGCAGTGACGATGAAACACAAATAGATGATGATGTAGCCGACCGCACTTGGGAGCCGGGTGAGGCAAGGGCTTCATCATCGTCAGGAGAAGAGGGCGTCAGCTTGCGCGTCAGGCAGCGGCGCAGCCAGCAAGTGAGTCGTGTGGCCGTGAGTCAGCAGGATAGCAGCAGTGTGAGGTCGGGAGCCAAGCGGCCACGGGGTAAAAAACCAGCTTCGCAGGTCCAAGAAAGTAGCGGCACAGGGGCTCAGCGAGGCAGCGGCGGCAGTAGTCACTCAGTGCGGAGCGTTGGCGGTAAAATCCGATACTCGGCGGTGTGGCAGTTCTTTGCTAAGACACCGGAGGAGCCGAATATGGGTAATGTAGAATCTGTAGGCAGAAAGTGAAGCGTGGCCAGGGAGCTAACTTTGGGGCCCCACCCCCTGCGCAACCCCTGCAGCTCCCCATCCGGGGGCCCCTGGGGAAACGTGGCTCGATGGGGGGACCCACCCTCCCCCGGTGCAGCAACAGCACACAGCAGCGCACAGTGGCTCGCTCCCTTGCGCCAGTCAAACTCCACTACCTCTGCGAAGGGGCTGTTTCTCTTTGACACATCTCCCGGTCCCAGTTTGCTCCCGCTCCTCGCTACTATGGCGCCAGCAGTGTTCAGCGAGGCGATTGAAAAAGAGACACGTATGGGGGTTAAACCATCTAAGGTGCAGCAGCGACAGTGCCCTGTCCAATTTTTTTGGGTATTGCGTCCCTCCCTTTTCCCAAAGGGGGGACTCTGCACCTTCAAAAAACTAATGGCTTGTGCCAACCCGAGATGGAGAGTTCCAAGCCGTAATTTATTTTCCAAAAAGCAGTCAGCACTTCATAAATATGTAAAAACAAAGGGGGGTCATCCTTGAGCTTATCGTTTTTTCCCAAGGTCCCGGGCAGCGCGGACGTCTGGAGTGTAATACGGTCGGGGCCCAGTCTTCCCTTTACCCCCCAAATGGGTGAAGTGCTTCCTCCCCAGGCACCCCAAACAATTTGGAAAGGGAACCCCGCTTTCCCCCTCCATGTTGTAAAAACCTGCCCCCTCGCCAAGCCCCTCCCCCTCCTCCACCATCACCACCATCTCAGCCTCCACAAGTACTGCTCCATCTACCACAGGGTTAGGGCACAGCGGTGTCACGCATTTAACCTGGCTTGCCTCGGCGAACGAAGTCCACGGGGGAAGGGAACTGCTCCGCGTCATGCAGCAAGAAATCGATGTGTGGCTTTCTCCCCGCCCAATGCAAAGGGAACCATGGTGAGGAAATGGGAGGAACATGGTGTCCGCGCCGGGCCCGAGGAGGTGGTCCAGCGCCTTGCTGGCGCTCGTGTTAATTTTGGTTGTGAAAAGGTGCCTGAAGTCTGCCACCGATCTTCAAACATCGAAAATGGCCGGGAAAAAACTGTGCATGCATTTTACCATTGTACAAAGCCGGGGAAAACACCATCCCGAGTTGCACGGCAAACGGCCTCCCCCCACACACTCTGATATGTGAATTTTCCACCCGCTGGAATTTCCAGCCTGAACATTGGCCCGACTGTATAAACAGGGGAAAGGCCTTTAACGTTTTTTTTTGAGATCCAGGCAGACAAAGTACCCCCCGGGTTTAACTTTGATGTCAGCCAGTGGCGCTCATGCTGACCCCCCCCCGTTTTTTGAGGCCATTGGGGAGTTCGTTTTTTTTTCGTCGCCGGGGATCGGGATGAATAACGTCATTCCACGCTTCATGTCCTGGAACAGATCTGAAAAATCTGTTGGGCAGGGGACTGGGACGGGCGACACATCTCGTGGCCACATGAGCCCGGTGGGGCTAAAATGGAGGAGGAGGGGAGGACTTGGAGCAGAAAGCATTGTCGGTGAAAGAGTGGATTTTCTCCCCAGGTGACAAGAGAGGAGGAGCGGAGCAGGGGAGGAGGTGGATCGAGTGAGGAAGAAGGCAGATACCCCAAGCACTGTGGCAGTATACAGGGGGAAATGGGGGCAGGGAGCCCCTCGGATTTACTTGTCAATGGCCCGCAGCATGCTTTTTGCCTGGCTAGTAAACCCCAAATAGTCAGCACCCGGGCAGGGGATGACTTTGGGTTTCCCACTCTATTGGACCCTCGCTCCCGGGTCCAAAAGGGGGAGCCTTTTTCCCCCAGCTTTTGAGGGGAAGCCCAAAATCAAATACTATGGGTTCCCTCCTAATCAGTTGGCCGCTGCCTATGTTGGCACGTTCCCCTCCTTTTTCAGGTCTGACCGGGGGGTTCCTCAGCGCTAACGTATCTGCCGGGGCTGCGGGGAAGGGGGGGGGGGTAGGAGCAGTAACCGCTCCTCAGTAGAAAATACGTCTGGAGCCCGGGATGGCAGCTTCCTTCACCCCCTGTAGGAGGGCAGTCCCCAGCGCAGCAGGACCGGAGCAGTCCCTGAACCAACGGGTTGTGGCCTCTTGGACAGCCCTCGCCACCTCGTTAAAAGATCCACTGGACAAAAGGGGGCACCCAAACTGGATGGGGGCTCCAACTTGCCGAGTTTGCGTGGGAAGGCCTCCCGGGGCCAGTTTTGGGGCATCAGAGGGGGGGTTAGTGCGGCGGGGCCATTTCCCCAAAAGGAGAACCGCTTGTCCACGGGAAATGGGGAACCCCTGACCTTTGTAAAGGGGGTTTAATCAGGTGTGGATCGGCCAGGATTTCCACACACCAATGCTTAGGGGTCAGTCTGGGTTAAACTCCTGCCTCAGCCACATTCTGATGCCGCCACCCGCCTGATGCCAACATCGCTGCCCGTTTTCTCATCTCCTACCCCCCATCTTTACCGGGATGGGATTTTCCCCCCTCCAACATCTGTCATTGTGCCACTCTATGACCCATGCTGCGCTGCTGTTGCTTTCAGTGTCCTCCACATGTGTCATTGTGCCCCCTGCCTGACCTCAAGCTGCTGCGCCGTGACCTCCCTCTCAGTATTGTGCCATTCTGTGGCTTCCTCCTGTTTTGCCCCCCCAGATGTCATTGTGCCACGCCCGACCCCATGTGGCCGCCGTGACCTCCCTCTCAGTCATTGTACCATTCTGTGGCTTCCTCCTTTTTGCCACCTCCAGAATGTCATTGTCCACTGCCCACCTCATGCTGCTGTGTTGGGTGTGCCGTGTCCCCCCACACTGTTCATTGTGCCACTTTCTGACCTCATGCTGCTGCTGTGGTGCTGCCGTGTCCTCCACACGGCATTGTGCCACTGCCCGACCTCATGCTGCTGCCGCCGTGACCCCCGCTCTCAGTTCATTGTGCCCTTCTGTGGCTTCCTCCCGTTTTTCCACCTCCAGAATGTATTGTGCCACGCCTACCTCATGCTGCTGCCCCGTGACCCCGCTCTCAGTCATTTTTGCCATTTGTGGCTTCCTCCTGTTTTGAAACCCCCCAGAATGTCTTGTGCCCCCGCCTGACCTCTTGGCCGTGTCGCTGCTGGCCGTGTCCCCCACACTGTGTCTTTTTTGCCCCTTTCTGCCCATGTGCTGCTGTGGTGCTGCCCTGTCCTCCACACTGTTCATTGTGCCACTGCTGCCCCCATTTGGGTCTGCCGCCGTGCCCCCGCTCTCAGTCATTGTGCCATTCGTGGCTTCCCCCTGTTTTGCCACCTCCAGAAGTATTGTGCCCTGCCTGACCTCCTGCTGCTGCCGCCGTGACCCCCGCTCTCAGTCTTGTGCCCTTCGTGGTTCTCCTGTTTTGCCACCTCCAGAATGTCATTGTGCCCAGCCTGACCTCATCTGCTGCTTGGGTGCTGCGTGTCCTCCACACTGTGTATTGTGCCACTTTCGACCTCATGCTGGCTGTGGTGCGCCCTGTCCTCCACACTGTGCATTGTGCCACTGCCTGACCCATGCTGCTGCCGCCGTGACCTCCCTCTCAGTCATTTTGCCATTCGTGGCTTCCTCCTGTTTTGCCACCTCAGAATGTCATTGTGCCACTGCTGACCTCATGCTGGCCGCCGTGACCTCCGCTTCTCAGTCATTGTGCCATTTTGGCTTCCTCCTGTTTTTCCACTCCAGAATGTCATTGTGCCCCTGCCTGACCTCATGCTGTGCTGTGTGCTGCCGTGTCCTCCACAAATGTGTATTGTGCCCCTTTCTATCATGCGCTGTGGGGCTGCCGTGTCCCCACACTGTGTCATTTTGCCCCTGCCTGACCCCTTTCTGCTGCCGCCGTGACCTCCTTCAGTCATTGTGCCATTCTGTGGTTCCCCCTGTTTTGCCACCTCCAAAATGTCATTGGCCACTGCCCGACCCCATGCGCGCCCCCGTGACCTCCGCTTCAGTCATTGTGCCCTTCTTGGCTTCCTCCTGTTTTGCCCCCCTCCAAATGTCATTGTCCCTTTCCTGACCTCATGGCTGTGGCTGCCCCCGTCACCTCCACACTCTGTCACTAATGTTCCACCCGGCCTCAGCTTGTTTTTTCCAGCTTTCGTGGCATGACTTTATCAGGTACATTCCCTCTTTAGTTTTTTTGGTCAGTTTTGGCCTTTAAGTGCCAGGGAATTTTATAGGGAAGCGTTCTAAGAGCGGCGGCAGTCTCTGCGTGTCATACTAAACACAACATTTTATGGGAAAACCCAAACCCCAAATCCCTCTGCATATTTAAACATGGCAAAAACGTTCTACGCACCCCGCAAGCTCTGTGCAGCCTGGAAAAAGCTGTTTTTAACGTGATTCGTGCCCAAGAATTCAACGAACTTATTTTATGCCGAGAAATTCGGCGAAGTGAACGAAACGAATTTCGGGAAATTCGCCCATCTCTAATAACATCATTTATTCCATACACTGAACACTGTAGAAGAAAAAAAATCCAAACACCAAAATTGCGTTTTTTGGGTCATTTCGCATTCCCTAAAAATTTAAATAAAAAGTAATTAAAAAGTCGCAACAACGTTTGCACTTTTTAAAAGTACTAAAACATAATGAAAACCCTACATTTTTGGTATTGCTGGAATTGTATCACCTACAAAATACAGAAAACATGTCATTTACACTGAAAAGTGAACGCAAACATGGTGCAAGTAAATGTTTTCACATTTCACCCCACTTAGAATTTTTTTTACGGTTTCCCAGTAAATTCTATGGTACGGTCAATAACACCGTTAAAGAATATAACTTTATGCATTAGATGTGGATCACTCCCTTGTTGGCCTAGCAAGTCAAAACATAAATCACACATTCACCGAAGTGAGAGCATGCATGAACTCTCAAGCATGAGAGTATAGTTGAAAAATTCTTAAAAGCCATAGCCTCAATGTCGGCCAAAATCACACCATGGTAAAAAAAAAAAACCAAACCGTGGTGAGGCTATGGCTTTTAAGAATTTTTCAAATAAAATTTGAAATTTATAACCATACCGTCGGGCTTGAGAGTTCATGCATGCTATCACTTAGGTGAATGTCCGATTTAAAAAAAATCTTACCCACAAATAAAGCCCTTATATGCCTGTATAAATTAAAAACTACAAAAGTTATGGCTCTTGGAAGGCGGGGTAGTGGGGGGAAATAAAGAGCCATGTTATAATTAGGAAGTGGTTAAATTCTTAACTTTAAAGGGAACTTGTCACATTGGATATGCTATCTGATCTGCTGGTTACAGATCAGGGAGAGCTCAGCAGATTGAGATGTTCTTTTGTGGGAAAAGATTAAGGAAAACATGTATTTGATTAATTAAGATTCCTAATTATTCTGGGTTTAGGAATACAGTAGGTGGTGTTGTCAGCGATTGACAGCCTTACTTATAAAGCTACTCCATCAGGGCCGTTTGTGGATCCTGTTGGTACACCATGTTTTGTCCCTCTAAAGTGAATCTATCGTCATTTTTTTTTTAGAAAGGGAAGATCTCTCCTTAGGGAGAGCGCCATATAGGTGTGTAAAGATTCAAATTTGCCTTTTTGCACTCCACGAAGCATCTGCATATCACAAGGCATTATGGGAAAGGAGCTAAAAAGCTCAAGCGCACTCTGTTGGATGTAATAAATCCTCAATTTGCTTTTGACACACTGGGTCTTTGGAAAGCAAGAAGGGATATTTAGCCGAGCCAGCATCACCCCTCTGTATACAGCCATTTCGGGGTTTTGCCCCTCGTCAGTACAGAGCAGTGCGATGCTGGCTTGGCTGAGTGAGAGGCAATGAGTGTCTCAGAAAGGGAAGATCTCTCTTTAGGGAGAGTGCTTATATAGGCGTGTGGAGATTCGAAATTGCCTTTTTGCACTCCACAAAGCATCTGCATATCACAAGGCATTATGGGGAAGGAGCTGAGAAGCTCAAGCACCCTCTTTTTTTTTTAAAACTAATTTTAACAAGATACAGATTCTTCTTAGCTATTTTTATTTTCTGATGTTAACTTTCTCAGTTCTGTTGTTTGTATATGATTATGGGTACAGTTTTCTTGCCTAAACTGCAAGATCAGCATTTTGAGACATTCTTTACAGCAGCTACATTGTCATAAGAACCTGTGAGCAGGAGCAGATCCATTGCCTTCTATAGGAGAGTTTTCTAGACACACTCTGTGACATGGGAAGAAATTAGTGTGCAGGAAGGGGGAGAGGGTGAGCTGTGACTATCTCTTATTTTGAATGGTAGAATAGGAAATGTCAGACCATTGTTGCGTGTTTGGATACGTGTTGGATGCAGCAGGATCGTACCCTATAGTTTAAAATAAGGCTCCTGCTGCATCTTTCGGACCAAGAATTGACATGTCAATTCTTGGAACGGATCCGAGAGACGCATCAGAAAGATGCAATGAGACACGCATCGGTCATCACTCGTGTGAATGCCGATGCGTGTAAAATTACACTGCTATTTATTCAATATATGTTTGGGTCCGTTTGGGGTCCGACAGACGGATCCAAACACGTATCGAACAGCGTATTTTACATGGAGTAAAACACGGCGTGTGAACATACCCTAACAATGTTCTGTGTGATTTACATTAATTTCAATGTAAAACACCTATTGTCTTTTTTATGTGTTTTACATCCATCCATCCCCTTAGTGTAATGGTTTACATTCAGTAACAGTACGCTGGTATTATTCAGACCGTTTATGGTGGTGGTATGAGGTCATGATGTTGCAGTATTAATAGGTGCTTGTCTATTGTTGTTATTGATAATATTGATCTTGGTATACTGTTGCTCAGTAGCATAATGTTGGTATTAGTCACCATAACATAGGGATATATGGGATATTATTTGGTCTTTGTATTTTGTTGTTCTTGGTAATATTGGTCTTGCTATAATAGTTTGCTCAGTAATATTATGGTGGTATAAGTCAGTATATAGTGGTGACATGCGCTGACCCACAGAATACAAATAAGTCAATAAACTGTTCAGCATAAACTCCAACAACAACTAAACCCAAAAAACAAAAGCACAGTTGCATTGTTTTCCTGTTTTTTTGGTGGGGAGGGAGAGAGAGGAGGAGCAAGAGAGAATAGACACTTTATAACTTGTTTTTCTTTGGCCCCCTTTGAAATGATTTTTATTCTATTTGACAATTCCGTTTAATAGAAATAATTTTCTGTAGCTCGCTACACCGCAGGCATCCGTCAAATCAGATTGGGAACCTGTCGTTGAAAAGTATTGGTCCACAGCCGTTGTCTCGATGTAAGGGGGCCCCAAGCTGAAGTTTTGCATCCGGGCCCCTGAGTCTTTAGCTATGTGCCTGACTGTCTCATTGTTTTTTTAGTAGAAATACGTGCCACAGTTCATATCGTGACCTGTAGCACATATTCCCATTGAAAACAAAAGGACAGTGTGGTGCATGTATTTACAGATACAGATTTTAATCAGTGTTGTGTAAAAAACAAAACAAAAAAAAACTATGTACCTGTAATTTTTTTACATGTTTTCCTTGCGTACTTAGCATGCAAAACATGACAATAGCCAGGACTTGGATTAATCCCATTAGATGGGACTAATGTGCATCCTAAATTGTATTAACCCCTTACAGATGTTTGATGTAGGAGTCCATCATACTGTCGGTAAACGAATATGTAGAGGGATTGCTCCGCATTCCCACTACATAGAAGGCGACTGCCAGCTGCTTACTGCAGTTGATACCCGACGGTAACAGCAAGGAACAGAGCTGAATCCATTCCCTACTGTTTAACCCCTTTAGATGCCGTGGTGGCTATGGCATCTTAGTGAATGAGAAATGGTGCTGCTCACTGTGAACAGCACCACCGCAGCGAGATCATGTTGGTGGCGATCAGGTTACATGGCGACTGGAAGCCTTGTGAAGGCTTCCACCATTGCTGTGTTTTCTGTTTTACCACTTCCTGCCATCTTTGTACACCCTATTGCATTGTTAATACAATGCAATAGAATGTACTAACAATTGCATCCCCTGTTGATTAGGTTCCCCCGGAGAGGACGGGGGCTCAAAGTATCAGTAAAAGGAAAAAAAAATAATGCTTAAAAGTGTTAAAAACCCCTAAAAAATATTAAAGAGGTTTTGCCACAATGTGATCTTGACATGGGATCTTCCGAAATAGGTATTTAATCACTTTTCTAAATATATGTCATTATAAAAAGAGTAGCCTGTGAGAGCTACAGCCGGACTAAGATGCCCTTAGTTTCCTGACTGTTTACATTAGCTAAGACCAGGAGCTGACAGAAGCTGACCTGGCCGAACTTGCATTGTTTGCAATTCTTATATGATTGCAGGGCTCATGAACAGGTTTTAAAGGGAGTGGGAGAAAAGAGCCTGTGTCTTTTGTATAGAGAATCC
This sequence comes from Phyllomedusa bahiana, assembly GCA_025379985.1. Lineage (NCBI taxonomy): Eukaryota > Metazoa > Chordata > Amphibia > Anura > Hylidae > Phyllomedusa > Phyllomedusa bahiana. Next base: position 12,713 of record JAODAL010075307.1, read on the forward strand.
ACTGGTTGTAATGTAATTATCTGAGTAAACATGCCGATGCTCCCTGGATCCCTGCTCAGCCCTCCTCTCTCCCCTGCAGCAGTCCGTGAACGAACAAAAGAACGCTGCCTGCTTGGAACTTATCTTCTCTCCTGAGCAGATAAGAGGGAGAAACAAAACCGTATAGCTTGTGCACAATACAGTTATCCTCTGTTTACTCAACTACAGAGACTGAGTATCAGCCTCGGGAGCCTGCATGGGAGGTGGAGCGATAACATCACAGAGTAGGTACTTGTTTTTTTAAACACAGAAACACAACGCCCCTTTTCTCAAGACTTTAGATCAGCGTATCAGCCTGTTAGGTGAAAAAACCCCTTTAAGAGTTCAAATTGCCCCTCTTTTGCCATTTTACAAATAGAAATAAATAATTAATCCTTTAATCTGAACACTGTGGAAAAAAAAACTCAAGTTGCCAAAATTGTGTTATTTTTGGTCATTTCACATCCCCTAAAAATTGGAATAATAGTGATCAAACAAGTTGCATCTACCCAAAATGGTACCAATAGAAACTGCACAAATTTCAAAAATAGAAAATGTTTGGAATTTTTTTTTACGCCACTAAAACATAATGAAATCAGTCACGCGATAGGCATTTTACAAACGTATTTGCAGCACATATTTTGGGACAATTTTACTCTCATAATAAAATTCTTTGTGGGGTAGAATAGAAAAAAATGCACTTCTATAATTGTTTTTGGGTTTTGTTTTTATGGCGTTTAACGTGTGTGACGGCTGGGTAGTGGATCCGCCGGACCACCGCAAGCGATGATAGTTAAGCCACGCCAGGGAACGGAATCTAAGTAGCCCCCGGTTTTCACCAGAGCCCGCCGCAAAGCGGGATGGACTTGCTGCGGCGTGAGGCTACCAGGTCGTCCCCCCTGACGTGACTTGCTTGCGATGGCGGCCGAGGTGCAGCGCGGTACAGAAACGTAGTCCGAGAATCGTAGTCGTGGGCAGGCAGAAGGTCAGGGCAGGCGGCAATGGTTCGTGGTCGTGGACAGGCAGAAGGTCAGGGCAGGCGGCAGAGGTTCGGAGTCGGGAAACGTAGCGAGAGGTCTGGTACACGGTAAAGCAGGAATACACTTTAAGGAACGCTTTCTCTAAGGCTCGGGGCAACATAGATCCAGCAGTGACGTGGGTGCAACACTTATATAGGAACAGCGCCCGGTAATTACCGGCGCACTGTCCCTTTAAATTCACACGGACGAGCGCGCGCGCTAGGGGGCGCGCATGCGCATTGCGGCCGGCAGGGGACGAGGACCGGACGGGAGCGAGGCCAGGTGATGGATGGGAAAGGGGGC